>SNVD02001828.1:70000-152239 GCA_013180625.2 Boswellia sacra | reverse complement strand
GTTGTGTTAATTAATTTGTAAGTAATATTGAAAGCAATGTATGAAGACTATATTGCAAGAACTCAAAATATGAGTTTAAAGTGCAAGAGAGAGATGAACTTTTACTAAGCCCTTCTAAAGCTCGATATTAGATTTGTATAACCTTAAACATGAAGTGGTCTTGCCTTTATATAGGCAATGTAACTGCTCAAACTAGCAAATTAAACTTTAGCTCTACAAAAGCTATTCACGTGTAACAACAATTATCAAATTAGTGTTGTAGCTTCAAAGTCAAGTGTTACGACTCCTTTTTGCAAGCTACCTTTCATCTCCTTAGACCCATTATGTTCCTTGAGCATAGCATAGCTCGAGTAGAATTAGATTTGCATAACGTGATTAAGGAGTAGGCTGAGTGGTGGAGCTCTACTCTTAACTCTAAACTCACAACACACATACACACAAACACACACAATCTCATAATTTATGAAATGGGATAACATCACTAATTGTCCATGAGGTTTGCTTAAAATTTACTTGGAAACTAACTATAAAAAATCAATTATGAACTATCCTCAACATTTTAGAAAGTCAACTTGATCTTTGTTAACGAATTCCATTAATCTAGAAACTAAAGAAGGACCAACTACAAGAAACTGGGGCTTATAACACGCCCATATGCGTCGGTTTTTAAAAATCGTAATAAATAAAAGTTGCACATATTGGTATGCGACAGTTTTTAGAACCACAGTGTAAGTGGCGTAAAAGGCCCCCCTCCCAAAATCAATTTTACCCTAGGCGCTTCTTGTATTGAAATTGCTCTTATCTCTCTCACATTTTCTCTCGCATCCCAATCTGCTATTTCGCATCTTAGTTTGTCTTCTTTGCTTTTAGATTGTCACGGTGGTTTTTGTTTACTTGGTTTCTTCCCTGCTAAGCAGCCAATCTGCTTTGGAGTTGCCATTCGCATCTTGTTTGGAGTTGCTTTCTTCCCAACTTTTAGATTGATGTGAACTACAAAGAGGAGTCTGTTGGGCATTATACCAGTTCCTGCTTTGAAGATTTCACTTGCGTTCTCTCTGCCAAGCCAGGTATTTATCTTTCTTCTTCTTTGTCCTGCTTCCTGAATTTTTAGTTCAATAGAAGGACACATGTACGAACTACTGTTCCGATGGAAAGAAAAAAAAGGGCCATATTTGACAAGAAAAAAGTTGAAGTAAACCAACCATTACTAGGGTTAACCCCATCCCAGTGCCTTCCTGGTCTTATACCATATTGATTTGGTGCAGCATCCAACCCTCTTTTTATCCAGCTGTGGCTAGGAATGTCCTGAGGAATTACAAACCTTGATTCCTTCATTTTCTCTCTATCCCCAAGGTTTGGAAGAACTGGCTCATAATGTTTTTTCTGCAAAAGAACCATAAGACATTTCAAAACCGGTAGCAACCACCTTGAAAAACATGTGAACTATGCCAATGAAAAACGGGAGACATTACAAGCTCACTAGTACTAATGATGTAATACATGACTGATGTTTTATTTATTTTAAATTATTGTATGTACAATGACCTCTGTATCTCACACTTATTGTGATCAAAATTAACAAAAATAAATCATAAATACCTTAACCAAATGAGCTATAGGATCACCCCATCTTAATCTATCCTTAAACATTCTGTCAAGTTCTGGATCATCTTTGCAAGTAGAAGATGCAACTTACAAATGACTAAACTGAAGGATTGATTGAGAACACACATTTTGTACAAAAGAAAATTTCTTTGACTTGGCTGACCATTAAAGAACCATTTACCACATTATAAATTGACAACTGAAAGTAGCAAGACATCCATGCTTCTATACCATGAAGAAAATCAACTGACCTTAGTTCATAATCACATTAGTATTGTCATGTATACCAAATAGCAAAACTTGGCACCAATTATGTACAAGTTTTCTCCGTTAAGTAAATGAGCAAAAAGTTTTGAAACATTAAGGAAATCAAAGTGTAAAATAAGGAGACTTACAAAGAAACCTAAAGTTGAGAAAACATCTTCTAGACCAAGATTTGAGTGGGAAATTATAGACAAAAGACTAACTTAAAACACTTAAAACATTACAAGGCATTCAAACCAAGAGACTACTGATTAGTTTCATACCTGGTTCATGCAGATGGTTTGTCCTTCTCAAGCTCCACCTGTCTAGCTTCAGCTTCCCGTTTTTTAACCAAGCCCTTGTCCCATTGCAATTTTTTCTCCTGATAACAAAGAAGTTAATAATTGATAATTAACTTCTCATGATCAAAAAATCAAATTAACAGACAGTTTAAGCTATAATAAAGGACAAATAACATTTTAGAAGGCTTAACTTCTTATTTTCCACAGTTCAGCAGGACTAATGTCTTTGTTTGAATTCTTATTACTTAACACTTTTTGTAATTTCACTTGGTGAAAAATAAACATCCATCAAAGGTTTATAAAACAGCTTTAACCAAAACAAATGTAAAACAAGTCTATTACTGGTGATCAGAAAGCTCAACCAACTCAATAAACTACATCAATCAAAGAAACTATAATATGCATGGATCCATATTTATAACAACAACAATAGTAGGAACTTCCAGTGAATATGACACCATAGAATCACTTATGCATCCTCTTATCTTCTATCAGTTCTTTCTTTCGGGAGCTGAGGAAATATCAGAGAGATTGTTCAAGCTGGTGTGCAAAGTGCCAACTTGAGAAGAAAGAGAGGCAGCCTTTGTCAATTGCCACCACCAAACAGGTATATCTTTCATGAAAATGATGAAAATTTGTTCTGATGCAAGTTCTATTTTTCCTTATAATATAATTTCATTGCTGCGTTCAGGAACTAATAAAGAGGGGAGAAACATCTACTTCTTGAGGTGGTGTCAGCTGTAAGTTTTCTTGTTGATGCTATGAAATAGTAGAATTCTTGGATTTGGTGAGTTAATATGGTTGTGTAGTGTTCACCATATTAAGTCAGGCACATAAGTTATGTTCTTGGATTTGTTTCTCTGTAAGTAAGTAGCATGGTAGGAATGGAGTAGGTTTTTATAATTTTCCAAATTGTGGAGAAGAGAAACTGGACATAAATATTCTGATTAAAAGTAGTCTGTGATCCATGCTCTCCTGAAGTGGAGAACAAAAAGTCTGTAGGCTTCATTGTAGACCTAAATACCCTTGTATTAGTGAAGGGGGTGAGGGGAGTTTCTTGTGCTGTTCAGTTCTGAGTGAAAGTATTGTGGTGGGCAAGTTGTCATACACAATTTAGTTCCTCGTCAGAAGCTTCTAGGATTTTTTCTAAGGTTGCAAATAAAGTGAATCACGCCAATTGTTGGCATGTTCAAGTTTGTGGGGATGATTATGTAAGTTTCATGGGTTCTGATAATTGGATAACTGTAGTGTGCTAAGTTTGGAGTCAGGCTGTGGTACCTCTGTATCTTTAGTTTATGGTTTATAAATTTCAGTTGGAATTGCCTCTTTTTGTCCAAATAGGAATATTAATATAGATTTTAATTTGAAACTACTGATAATGCTTGTCAAATATAAAATCCTTAAACAATCCTTCTGCAATAGTCAGTAAGAAACTTACTGGGCAATTTATTCGATACTTGTGATTACATAAAAGATTATAAAGAAATAGTTGAGCTTAAAATTAATAATGTACTCTCAAATTTTCTAAATCTTCACTTTGCTCTGTTACAAAGGATTTTGATATTCTCTTGGAATGGCTTATGTTCTTCCTTTTTTCAATATTGAAGCACATTCCTTTATTTTTCAATAAAGTTAGTATCTGATAATGTTTTTGATTTGCTTATGCATCCTCTTATCTTCTACCAGTTCTTTCTTTCGGGAGCTGAGGAAATATCAGAAAGATTTTTCAAGCTGGTGTGCAGAGTACCAACTTGAGAAGGAAGAGAGGCAGCCTTTGTCAATTGCCACCCCCAAACAGGTATATCTTTCATGAAAATGATGAAAATTTGTTCTGATGCAAGTTCTATTTTTCCTTATAATATAATTTCATTGGTGCATTCAGGCACTAATAAAGAGGGGAGAAACATCTACTTCTTGAGCTAGTTTCAGCTGCAAGTTTTTCTCTTGATGTTGTAAAACAATAGAATTCTTGTTGTAAAATATCAATATCTGATAATGTTATTGACCTTTTTGATCATGCAACAGCAATAAAAAATAGTAAATAATCTATATCTTACATATGCTAGTGACATTGATTATGGAAACCTTAATTATATGTTAATTAAAGAATAAAAGTTGTTTGTCTTGTACGAGTTGCATAATAATTAGAAGAATGTGACAATTTAATTTGTTGATCATACTATTGTATAATATTTTTCCGGTTCTTTCACTTTCTTTTAGCTATAGATTGCGCCTGATTAAATTAAAATTCAGTTGTTATGATATAATAAATTTTGGGGTAATTAAACAAATGCTAACTAGAATTTCTAAGAGACCAAAAAATTATAAAGATGTCATCATAATATTATTACAAATATTTTTGTGATTTGAAGATGCTAACTAGGATGTTGACCTTTGCCATGTGCCGCAACTTGTTGGAAATTGAAGAAGATCTATGTATCTTTCATAACTTGCTTTTCCAAATACAAGAAAAAAAAAAAAGACAAAGTAGGGGCAGCTTACACTAGTGGCTCAATAATTTGATGTGCAATATATATATATATATATATAATAGACAACATTTGTTATTGGATTATTATAATCGTGCCTATGACCCCAATTTTAAACAACTTAAAAGGCCACTCTATATGAATAGAAATTCCACCATTGACAAAGATAAAGTATATGTCAATTAGCTTGGATAAGTTCTACAAGAGATGGAATTTTGAATCATGACTAAGGACAAGTAAATATATACATTCATAAGTATAAACACAGAAAGCAATATGTGAGGATAAATCTGATTTTAATAATTCCTTTCATGCTTTTTATGCCATTCAGTTTCAGTATATACATATAAAGTGAGTTTTTGTACACATAAAATATTAGCGTAAAAAGCCAAATAGGCAACAAGTCGGATTAAAATTCAAATTGTTGACAAATTTCTTAATCAATTCAGTTTTGTTTCATTAAGTTAACCAGTTTGTTATTTGTTATTGTTTTGTTTAGAGTTGAAGTCCAATGCTAGTGGAAGCAAAGATGGCAGATTGAGTGATTGGCAACTTTCCTGTAAGTTCTTATTTCTTTATTGATTGAAAAATTTTATGACAGTAAGTGCAATAGGTATTCAACTTGTTCATAATTTTAGTAAGAAAGATTAATTGAAATTATACCTTAACAAATTAAGAAAGTTTTAGCTTTTCCAACTTGTAAGAAAGATTTATTGAAATTATTAATAAATTTGGATAAACATTTGTCAGGTGGCATTTTTTCACTTGAGTTACTGAGTTTTGTTCAGCCAAGAGCTATAAGTTGGAGTCTTGTTACAAAGGCATAATTGGTATGTTTCCAGTTTCATTTCATTTGCTCTACATCTAGGTGCTTTTTATTATTTAGGAATTTTTCTTATAATTATATGGATTGGAAAAGATTAGATGAGGTGACTGTGCACGGTTTCATATTATTTTTGAATATATATGTGGTTTTCTGTTGCTGTCACAAGTTTATTTTTTGATTGGTGCAAAATTGATCAATTATTAGCAAGACTAAGAAATTAATACTCAGACATGAAGAAAGCATGCCCGTGCATGAATTTAATATAACATTAGCTTGCAGTTAACAAAGAACCATTTGCAATAATTCAAACCCCTAAAACATATTTAATCTTAACAAAACTTAACCAAGCAGGTGACATATAACACGCAGAAGAGCAGAAACAAAAATGAAAAAAATTGCAATTGATTAAGAAGAGTTATTAAGCCATACCACATCATGCTCAGCTGATTTACTAATGGGATCTGACATCAATTCCATGACCACTGGCTGATCTTTAACATAAAGTCAAGGAGAAAAAAAAATCAGATGATCACATTGCAGTCAAACAAAAGAAAACTAAAACAAGGACTTCCCAAAAATATTCTTGAAGAACTCCCAGATGATAATCCAATCAAAGGAAATCCAGTAAAAACCCAATACATCCAGTTTAGATAATCAAAACTTTGGTTAATTAAATATCAATGGAAAAAGTAGAACTTCTTATTATCATGCCAACAATGTATTTTTTTAATTGAAGTTTGCTATGAAACATTCAAGGCATCCATGCTTTGAAAGAAAAAGATAATAATAATTCAATATCATTAGAACATAAAAAGGTTCAGACATTCAAAAATCCATTCAATTTCCCAGCAACCCAAAAAGCAATATAAAATCACATATCACAAAGTTTACTAAATATCTTATAATCCTTAATCATTCAAACTTCTTTAACAATCAGCAAGATGAAGTTGGGATTCCACTCATCAAACAAATACATACTCTATTATCATCCCAAGTGCAACCGGGTGCATCAACATCAAGTCTACTTTCTTAGATAACACTCAGCTCCCCATACCTAACCACCCATTATACCCATAACAATCATATGAGCCCACATTAACCAAACAAAACAAAAAATAAAAAACCCAAATCAGCCCATTTAAATGAGTAAAAAAAGGGGAAAAAAAAAAGGCAAAACCGCCCATTTAAACCACTTGTAAAAAAAGTCTACCCCCGCTCACTAAACCCAAACGAAAGTCAAACTACCCTACTATACTCGTAACAATCATACCAGCCCACATTATCCAAAGAAAACAAAAAATAAATAAGCCATAACAGCCCATTTAAATGAATAAAAAAATGAAAAAAAGGTGAAACAACCCATTTAAACCACTTACCAAAAAAGTCCACCCCCGCTCACTAAACCCAAAAGAAAATCAAACCACCCCGCTATACCCATAACAATCAAACTGCTTCTTTGCTTTATTATAAATATTATGTTTGCTTGTGCTCATTGAAAAGTTTATTATCATGAATTTTAGTTGTTATATTAAATTGTTACATATGCATATAAGCTTAGACCCCGTTCAAGAATTATTATTCGACATATATCTTTTTTCACTTTCATCAATAGATGATATGTCTAGTAATGATTCTTGAATTGTCCGAAATTGGACAGTTTAAGAATGTATAAGTTTGTATTATAAATTAGTAGGTCATGTTTTGTTCCATCTTAACAGAAAATTTGGTTACATTTCCTTGTGTTCTCTAAGTACATGATAGATGATTGTGTGTTTTGTTTTAATTTTTGAACTTCGAAATAACACATACATTCAATCAACTATATACGTGTGTACTTGGAGAACTATGGGGAGATGCTATCGAATTTTCCATCAAGATAGAGCAACACATGACCACTAGTTTATAGTACAAATTTATGCATTCTTGAATGGGTTAGGACCACCAACCTTTTAGATAAATGTTATTCATTGGGTTTCATATTACATTTATTCACTTGTGCATGAATAAATTTATATTGATATGAATTGTATTTATTGCTTTTAAGGGAAGTTCTCATGGATAAAGGTTGGATTGACTTACCTAATCGATGTTGTCGAGCATATTTCACTGGAGTGGAGAGATTTCTAAATTTTGCCTTTGGCAATTTAGTGAATAACACTAGGTTATTATGTCCATGTAAGAAATGTCACAACTGATATCCTGTGGATAGATACACAGTAAGGGAGCATTTAATATGTAATGGGTTTTTGAGAACGTACAAAAGGTGGACCTTACATGGTGAACAATATACACCTATAGAGTTTGACCAACCTAACGAACAATTTGTGGTTGGTGATGAATCTACAGGGGGTGATGATATGGTTGGAATCATACATGAGGCCATGGGAATTCTGAATAATGCCTTCGGTGAAGGTATTAGTTGTCCATTAGATAGTGAAACTGAAACATATTTAAAGCTACTTGAGCAAGTAGAGTGCCCTTGTATCCAGGTTGTGAAAATTTTACCTCCCTTTCATTTACTGTTCAACTTTTGCAACTTAAGATGTTGCACAGATGGACTAACAAATCAGTGACAAAGTTACAAGAACATTTGAAGAAGGCCTTTCCTGACCAAGTCAAAATTCCTTCTTCATATTATGAAGCACAAAAGATAACTACTGACTTGGGGTTTACGTACAAGACTTGGGATGCTTGTCCTAACAATTGTGTGTTATTCAAAGGGGAGTTTGCAAATTTGGATAGATGTTGCATATGCCAAATGTCTCGCTATAAAAACTTGGATGAGTTGAATGATGCATCAACTTCTGACACATCCGAAAATAGGATTGTCTCCCAAGTATAGGAGTGTCGAAGTAATAAACCCGGTAAGACCGGGGTCGATCTACAAGGAAGGGAATTTAAGCGTTACAAATTATAAGCTAAGCAAATTTGATATGGATGATTCGAAGAGGTGACAAGATAATATCAACAAGTATAAGTAAAGAACAAGTTAATAAATGAGAAATACTAAAACACAAGAGAAATTAACACAATAATAATGAGAGCTAAGGTTAGGGGATCCGCCCTTGATATTTCAAATAAGGATAAACAACCCATTTTAGTTATATGAATTATATTTGCTTCGTTACCAATATTTATACCACTTCTTGTAAATGGATTCAAGCATCCAATGTGCCAATCTCCATATGTCTACAACAAATCAAGATTCCTAACTAGATTTGCATCGGTAAGAAAGAACCATACGACATCTAGAAAGGATCCAAGCATTTGATGTGCCAAGGATTGTCTACAATGGATCAAGACCTCTACTTTACAAGTGGTATCAAGATTGATTAAGAAAATAAATATAAATCATATAAACAATATAAGATTATGATTATTAAACACATATTAAGGGTTAAAAAATCCTTACTCTCATATCAAGGGTTTCACCATTTCACCTTAGCAAGAGAGAAATTAGCAAGACATTATAAGAGAAAGAACACAAAATGCAAGAAAAAGGAAATTCATTAATAACATTAAAACAAGAGAGAAACACAATACAAGATCCCAGCAAAGGCCAAGATGCCCCAATGGGTCATAAGGCGCCTCTGTTTATAGATACATTCAGGGAAAAACTTGTCAAATTACAAAGGAATAATTGTCAAATATTAGATGCACCAACTTTGACAATTGGGGTAATTAGGTGAACCGATTTTGACCACCAATTTTGACATTGAATTTTTGAGAATTTAATCACATGTCTTTATGAAAGTCGTATATATTTCTCTCAGCTTTCTAGAACATCTTGATTCATACGATTTGGATACGTATTCTGAGAGATATGATCAAAATACTAAGGCATGGTCAGGCTGAGTCGAAACTACAGATGGGTTCACTTCAAGCCCTTTTTTGGTCCACTAAGAGCCCGAATTTGATGATTCTTCTGAAATACAATCTTGTAGATAATTTAATTAGCTTTCCAAAAAATTAAGATTGACACCATTCTGACTTATAAATAGAAAGTTATGCCCATTTTACCGAACCTGTAACAAAACCAAAATTAAGAAGAAGTTAATTCCAAAGATGCAAAGACTACAAATATGCTTAAGTTGAGGAATTTAATGGCACTATTAATACAATATGATGAACTAAGCTCTTATTAAACATACATATTTAAGTGTTCATCAACTTCGCATGGGAAGATAGCTGTAAAGCAAGTTAGATACTTTCCATTAAGTTCTAGGTTAAAAAGATTATTCATGTCCTCAAAAACTGCTTCTTTTATGCGATGGCATGTAGAAGATCGCATTAAAGACGGTGTTCTTAGGCATCGAGCTGATAGTCTTTGTTGGAGAACTTTTGATGAAAGAAATCCAGATTTTGCTGCTAATTGTTGTAACCTCAGACTTGGCTTAGCAGCTGATAGATTTAATCCTTTTAGAACTATGTCTATAGCACATAGTACATGGCCTATTATGTTAATATCATACAACTTGCCTCCTTGGTTATGTATGAAAGAAAGTTTTTTCATATTGTCTGTACTCATTGATGGTCCTAAAGGTCCTAGGAATAAAATTGATGTCTATATGTAACCATTGATTGAGAAATTGAAAGAATTATGGAGTGAAGGCTAACCTATGATGCATCGTGTCAACAAATGTTCAAGCTACATGCAGCATTGTTGTGGACCATCAATGACTTTCCGGCATATGTGAATCTATCGGGCTGGAGTACAAAAGGGGAGAAAGCATGTCCTTGTTGTTTAGGAAATACGGTTTCCAAATGGTTGTCTCATAGTAGGAAATTTTGTTATATGGGTCATCGGCGAAATTTACCTACTACTCATAGATTTCGAAAGGGTAGTATTTCCTTCAATGGTAGAGCCGATATGGGACCTGTTCCATCTCGGTTATCTAGTTTTGATATAAAACAACAAGTACAAGATACACCAATTGAATATAAGATAGAAGATCTTCAACAGAGAATGAATAATCCCCAAAATCAGGCAAACATCTGGAAGAAGAAAAGTATGTTCTTTGAACTACCATATTGGGAGCATAACTTAATTAGACATAATCTTGATGTCATGCATATTGAGAAGAATGTCTGTGACAATATACTATAGACATTGTTGGGGGATCCTAGGAAATCAAAAGATAATTTGAAGGCTTGCTATGATTTGAAGGATATGAAAATTAGAAAAGCATTGTATACTCAAGAACGGGGGGCTAACAAATTATATTTACCTCCTGCATGCTTCTCAATGACCAAAGAAAATAAAGATTTCTTTCTTAGGGTGTTGAAAAAAGCGAAGTTTTCAGATGGTTTTGTATCAAATATCTCTTGTCGTGTTCACATGAAAGAGCGAAGCATTGCAGGTTTGAAAAGTCATGACAATCATATACTGCTACAACAACTGCTTCCTGTTACTGCTCGGAAAGCATTACCGAAAAATGTTGTTGCCACTTTGATTTAGTTGGCAAACTTTTTTTAGCAATTGTGCTCAAAAGTGAACACTGAAGAAGATTTAAATAATATTCAAGATAGAATGATGCTTACATTGTGTCATTTTGAGAAAATCTTCCCACCTTCATTCTTCGATATTATGGAGCATTTGCCTGTTCATCTTGCATAGGAGGCATCATTAGCAGGACCAGTTCAATTTAGATGGATGTATCCAATTGAGAGGTATTATGAACTACCATGTTAATGTCTTTTAATTTTCATAAATTATATATGAATTGATTGGTATTTATAAATTTCATGGGTTCTCTAGGTATTTTTTAACTCTGAAGAGATATGTGCGTAATCGTGCACATCCTGAACCTTTATTGCTAAAGGATACCTAATGGATGAGTGCACAAACTTTTGTTCAAGATATCTCGATGAAGCGAAAACTAAACTCAATCGAGGACCTCGGAATAAGGATGGTACCTCTGATGAAGGACAGCAATTCGAACTTGATCATATCTCTTGGGTTCAAGCACATAGATATGTGCTAGTCAATACAACTTCCATTGATCCATTTCGAGAGTAAGATATGCTTAATTTTCCTTCGTTACCTTAGTTCTTTTTACTTTTATATCTTTTTTATATCTTCCAATGTCTTCTTACTCAGAAAGCATCTCAATGAAATTTATAATGAAATGCCTCGTTCTTCTATTCATGAAATTCAAAAAGAGCATAACAGAAAATTCCACGAATGGTTTCGAGATCATGTAAGTGCTAGAAATTTAGTGGAAATTTTGTTGCTATAGGGATTTTATTTGCTAACTATATGCATTTTCATAGGTTCACTCCTTACAAGAGACCTCAAATGTATCACTGTCTGAGGAAATCACCCATTTAGCTAATGGCCCTAAATGGGGTGCACGTAGCTATAAATCTTATGTTTTTAGCGGCTTCAAATTTCGTACCAAGGATGCAGATAAACACAAAACCATGCAACAATCTGGTGTTATTTTGAAGGACGATACCATGAGTTATGCCAGTGCACGTGATCAAAACCCTCTTTCCGGTAGCGTAACATTTCTTGGAGTGTTAACAGATATAATTCAAATTCGATATGTCAATGACATGACTTTCAACTTGTTCAAGTGTAATTGGGTTGATAATCGAACTGGAAAGAAGTGTGATGAGTTCGACTTCACAATGGTTAATTTTAATCTTATACAAAGATAACGATATTGATGATGAACCTTTCATTTTGGTGGAGCAAGTGGAGCAAGTTTCTTATATTCAAGATCCTGTAGATGAAGATTGGCATGTTGTTCTTAAAATGTCAACTACAGATACCTTTGATTTCAATTCCAAAAAATCATCTATTGGGAACATGGTGCCAGAAGTTGAGCTATATACACAACAAGAACTAGATGAAAGAGGTTATTTTCATGAGGAAGATGTTCAATGGGTTAGGCAAGGAGTTGAGGGAACAACAGTGACCATCAATCGTGAAGATAATGATGATCAGATGGATGATGTTGATTGATAGTACCTTTACTTAGTTGTTCTTATTAATTATGTGATTCTTTATCTTGCTTGTATTTTGGGAACATTCTTGTTTTCTCCATTTATGTGATTTCCTCTTGTCTACGTGTAAGTATTATTTTTTAGAATGAAATATGTAGTTTGTTCAATTGAACTGGATGTTCGTTGTAATTTTTGCATACGTTAATTATCATGGAACTTAAGGAAAAATATTAGCATTTTATGAATGTGAATGTTTTCTGAAAAGGTAACCATGCCGCCGAAAAGACTGAGAGACACCTCTATGGAGAGGATAATACAACGGGAAACAGAATCTCGATGACAGTCGGCAGCTTCTTCCTATACTGAAACGAATGATGGAGGTATCTACATGTTTATTTTTATGTTTTTTTTTTAAATTAAAGTTGTTTAAACATTTGTTGTTGTGTTTTTATAGATACGAGTGGTACATCAAGTGTTGTCAAAGGACGTAGAGCAGCTCGTACTGTTCGTGAGTGGGGTACAAGGCAGAGGTTGCATATTCAATTTAACTCTCAATGGCAACTAATAAACACAAACAAAGACAAATTAACCACCCAACTTGGAATCATAGCCAAAAATGGCAACATGGCTCCATTGACTTGTCCTCGGTGGCAAAATATGCCATCACATATTTTGGATGCCATCTGAAAAGAAGTGAAGGTAATTTATTTTTAATAAATTCATAGGTTAAATGTATATGTATTTGTACCTCCATTAATCTATTGCAATTTGTTTTTGCAGGATAATACAGATGTTCCTTATGAGTATAGACCTCATTGTTTACAACATATTAGGAACCTTTGGTGCGATTGGAAAGCTCGTGTAAAGAGGGATTACTATAAAAAAAATATGATATGGATGAGGACCGATTGTAATTCACTCCTCCTAGAGTTCAGCCAGATCAGTGGCCTATTCTTGTAACTTATTGGGGAACAGAACAGGCAAAAGTATGTGCCTAACATAATTAAAAAAGTGTAGATTTTTTTTTTTGTATTTATATTGTAAGTCATATAATATAATTGTTGTTAACATTGTTTATATTATAGGAAACTGCAGAGAAGAATAAGGTAAATCGAGCACAAGTTACACTTTATCGAACAGGCCGCACGTCATTTGCCCAAAAACGAGAAGAGGTAAGTTACATTTGTTTGTTTATACGCTTTTTATTTGTTGGTTATCAAGTTCTACTTATATCTCTTTAGTAGTTGTATTATTCTAGTTTTGTTATTATTTTTTTTTTGTTTAGATGATAAGAAATGGAGAGCAAACTGATCGCATTAGTGTCTTCGTCAAGACAAGAACAAAAAGTAATGGGGAAGTAGGTGATGATGAAAGTGCATAAATAATTGTAAGTTCTTTAATCTTTTAAACTTATTTATTCATCCACTATCTATAAATTAATTTTTGCTTAATACATTATCTTTATTAAGTGGTTATTTCTTTTCATTATATTGTAGAGTAAATTTAATGAAGGTTTGTCTTAATTTCCACAAGACCAGCAAACTCAACAACTGAGAGAAGAAGTATTTGGCAATGTAATGGGACCTGATCATCGTCGTTATGCTCGAACATATGGTTTTGGTCCATCTCCGACTGACGTTTAAGGCAGTAGCTTATCTGATATTCACTTGAGGGAAAGTTGGGTAGTTTGTAGCAAGAACACAACAACTTGAAGGAAGCACACAAAAACTTGAATGAAGCACACAACAACTTGAAGCAAGATCACAACAACATGAAAATGATGTATGATGAAGTCGTTTCCTTCCTGGAAGAGAGGTTTCCAGAATTTGCAGAGCGGTGAGTTACAAGACCGATATTTACTTATTTGTAAAGTTAAAAATGTAGTTTCAGTTGACTCATATTTTTAACTTATGTTTCATGCTTTTTTATAAATAGGTTCCAGATGCTTCAAGTGGACATCATAGTCGTTTCCAATATGATAGTCATGGAACAAACAATCTCACAGATCGTGATTCAAACCATGAGAACGAATAGGTATATAAATGAATTTAAACAATTTGTTTTAAAATACATTATGTTACTTAATGATTATAATATTGGTTACAAATTTGTTCTTGTAGGTTGTTTGCCAAGTTTTACGGCTTACTTTTCAGATGTTGAGTTATGTGGAGGTTGTTGAACTATATAATTGAGATGTTGTTTAACTATTGATTATATGATGTTGAACTTTGTGAATGATGATCATAATTGAGATGTTTAACTATTGATTATATGATGTTGAACTTTGTGGATGATGATTGAGTTATGTTTGGTTTGTTTAGGTTATGGTTAAACTATTTATGCAATATATCTTGATATTTGATTTGATTTCATTATATTCATCGAATGATTGAAGAAACATATCAAAACATTTTTTTTTGAGACAGGTTACTTAATTTTTAGCCAGTAAATAATATTAAACAGCAACAGAATTGCAAAAAAAAAAAAATTAACCTTTTACAGTAGTTTAATATTTGTCGCAAAAAAATTCAGGCATCTATTTGCCACGAGTTATTGGCGGAACTACATCATTTTCATTAGAACTATTTGCAACAATTTTTATAACGTTTACAGTGGTTTAGTGGAATTTTTTTACGATGCTTTACAAACTTTTTATGGCCGTTTTTTGTTCGTCGTAAAAAATCAAAAATATACGACGGTTTAAAATTGTCGCAAAAAGGTGTGGTATATGCCAATCGCATTTTATCGTCCGTTTTTACATCGAACACCAAAACAGCTGTAAAAAGGTTTTTACAGCGGACTGAAACCGCCGTAAAAGCTTTTACTGTGGTTGCTTTTACGGCAGTTGTAAACCGCGGTAAAAGTGCTTTTACGGCAGTTCTTGCCCGTCGTAAAAGGTCCCCCATGTTGTAGTGACCAAAATCTAATATAACCTCATATTTACATGCCAAAAAATAATTGGACAACAATTATATCAAAATGACCCTAAAAATGATGAGTAGTTGTAGATATGCAAATAAAGACACATATGAGTAAATTACTATTTTAATCTCGATAATAAGTCAAAAAAATTGAAAAATAAAGAATCGTGATTGTCGGAAAGAGAATGCTTCCACAATGGTTGTATAAGCTACAAACTAGACATCTTCGAATATATCTCAAATCATGTTCAAGTGTAACCTCATCAACTTTTTATTTGTTTGTATGAGACATGCACATTTTATAGATTTTGGGTTCCAGACCAGGAGAAGTTAATTATGCCTAGTGTTACAAAACTTCCTAACACTTCCATCCTGATTAATGAGCATTAGGATGAAGTTGAGACATATGTTAACGAGATGGAGCACATTGAGGCAATTCTAGAGTAGATATAGGAGCAAACAAGGAGAAATGTAATGGTAAACAAGTTATTATTGTATTCTTTCCTATTTGTTATATTAGTAATAGTTAAGATGATGTAAACAATTTTCAAAGGTCTATAATGAGTCTGCCAAACACAATCATGAACTACCATTGGCTTGTGAGGTGCCTTTCCTTTACACCCATCAATTTGTCAAACAATTTGACATAGCACAAACAACTATCAAACATGTTAAGGTGGAAATTGATCAAATTATGGATTCTATGGTTAAACAAGTTGGGGGCTATGAGAATGTCAATTTCATGACAAAGGACTTGTATAATGCGTTGGATGCTAGTCAACGTTTTGCAATAATTGACATTTTTCAAAAACCTCATTGGTATATTTTACTACAAAAGTAAACTTGGATCTTGAGTTTTTTTTTTTTCCTTCAAATATATGTTAGATGATAATAATAGACTTTCCAATTTATTTTGGAGTAATTCAGTTGCTCATTTGAATTATCATTACTTTGGCATTGTGGTGACCTTCGATAACACATACAAGACAAAAGAGTGGGCAAGCCTCTTGTTATTTTAGTTGGTGTAAACAATCATCATAATATAAAGATATTTGGTTGTGCATTACTTGTTGATGAGACGATATATTGATTCATACAGTGGGCATTAGAAACTTTCTTTTGCCTATTATGAGTAATAGAAAGGATACATCCGTAATAATTGATGGTGATAGAGCAACGTGTCAAGCAATCAAAAATTGTTTTGTCAGAGTTCTGACATTAGTTACGTATTTGGCATCTTAAAGAAATTTTAAATCTAATGTACAAGATCACATAGTCACAAGCATTTAACCATTTCTTGTTTAATCCATTGAACCCCATCGAGTTTGAAAAATCATGGTAGAAAATGACGCATGAACTTAGTTTTGAAAAAAAAAAGAAAAAAGAAAAAAGAAAAAGGAATGGGGTTGGCAAAATGAATGAAAAAGAGAAAAGATGAGTTAAGTTTTTTTAAGCGAGAATATTTTTTTTAACTAATATGTGTAGTATCAAGTGTTGCAAATTAGATAGCTTTTCGTAAACTAAGTTGAAATTGTTTTAGTTTGTTTGAAAAATTGATAAGGCTTTGTTATGTTTATGACATAATAAGATTAAACATGATTTTGAGAGAAAGTATTCAACTCCTATTAGTACGCATCTTCTAAACTTGGAGAAACATGTGGTAACTATTTATACTTAGAAGTTCTTGAATTGGTACATGATGAGACTCAACAAGAGGTTGCCTTGATATTGGCTAGCTGTGTTCCTTTTCTAGGCATACATGTGGGCAGAGTAACAAAATTTGGACATTTTGATAAGCACTGGATACTTATTTTTGTACTAGAAGTCAACTTTAGATTGCTTATGTAAGGTAATGTGATCCTACCACCTGGAGTGAAAAAAAGATGGACCATAGATGCAAAACTCCATATCCAGCCTCAAATGAAGTTGGACTTAAACTTCCAACAATGTTTTGAACTTGATAAGGCATGAATCACTTAGTCATGCATGCGACAAGTTATACTACTATTCATCCAAGATATCAATGGTATTGGAAGATGAAAGATGAAAATTGACTTGTGGATCAAAAGCATGGAAGAGTTGTATGACAAGATTAATGATAATAAAGTTAATAAAATTGGTGGAAAGAAGGTAGATAATATTGTAGAAGATCATTTGGTTGTGAAAACAAAAGGGAGTCACGACGTAGACAATGAAGAGGCTAAATGAGGTGTAAGAATAATAAGAAAGTTTGTCATACAAAACATCGGTGTCTAAGAATTAATGGTACTAGTACATCTAATGCAAGCAATAAGACAATTGTGCTTTCACAAAGTAAAGACATTTACTATACTACCAACTCAAATATAAGGTTAGGGCTTATTACCCATGTTTCACAAACCTATTGTAGTAATCAATCTATTGACTTTCCAAATATTGCAACAATACCAAGAGTTGATCAACATATTGGTGACTTGAATGCCTTGTTATTAAACTCTATCAAAGTTGGTAACAAAGTTGACAAATCATTTAACAACTAATGTTTTTAATTTATAGGTGGTAAACTGTTGTTGAGTAGGTGATTTTATATTCGTATATCTCAACTACTTAATCTAAATTTTATTCAATGCTAATACATACATTGAACTTCAGAATGAGGTGGTGTTGTTGAAGTTGACATCCTAACAATTTGTTATTATGAGAGGTGATAAATCTAAAAGTTTTATTTTAGGCCTCGAAGACTTGTTTACTTTGTTAATTGCAAAATAGTTTGCTAACACTCAATTCTTTGATGCTGTGTAAAATAAGAAAATTGTTTGCAAATTAGTAAAAGAGGAGAAGAATTAGTAAATTAAAATGGGATAATATCAAAAGTTGCCTTTGAGTTTGGCATAATTTTAATCGAAGAATGACTATACAATTTTTATCAATCATACAAATTATCAATTTTTTTTTCGATCATCAGTTTCCATCAAATATCAAATTAATGAAGTAATAAAAAATCCATTTTACCGTACAGTAAATAAATCCAATTCTAAATTCCTTAATAAAACCCCTAATCCCCAAATCTTAAATCTTAAATCCTTTGAACCTAAAAAAATCCTAATTCACAATCAATAAAAAATCAATTAACAGAAACGATGTGAGATTGCTATGCTTAGTGGGTTGTCGACTGTGGTCACCAATTGTGGTGTCTAGTGATCTGTTTTAGTGAGAGAAGGAAGTAATTTTTTCATTATGGTGGGTGTCCACAACTGACTTGTGGTATCATTATTACGAAAGAAGGATGAGAGGGAAGAAAACCATCAAGGTTTCCTTGTTTTTGTTATCCTATTTTCCTTTTAAAAAAAAATGGATTGTAAATTGATTTTTTAATTTTTCATTATGGACTGAAGGAGATTTTGGGTAGTTAGGGGAGTCTAGTGTTTATATTTTTTCACATTTTGGTGTGGGTGTTGGGTACTTTCTAATGGTGATTAATGGTGGGAAGATAGAGGGAAGAAAACCCATGTGCTGTTTTTTTAATCCCATTTTCCTGATCTTTTGTTAGGATGGTTTCTAATGGCAATATAGTGGTTTTGGTGGCTGTATTTTGGTGGTTGGTTGATTTTGAGCCAGTTTTGCTAGCTAATCTTGAGTTTTTTTTTTTTCTTGGTTTTTTTTTCTTGGGCTAGCTCATTTTAGGCTTGTTTTACTGGCTGATTTTGGGCTTCTTTTGGTAGTTACGTTGTGGTGGTCAGTAGATCAACTTTGGAGTGATTTTGGTGGTGTTGTGCTGGCCTGCTAGGTAATTTTGTAGTAATTGTGGCGGTTCTTGACTGATTTTAAGACGGTTTTGATTACTGTCTTATTCTAGATGGTGGTTGCATTGTAGAATTCTTAAATGTTACAAAGACAATATTATTAAACTTTTTCTTGAACGAGAATAGTATTTTTGTTGTAATGAAAGACTATTCTACCCTTTTCCGTTACCTTCACAGCTAGCAAAAAAATATTAGTTGATAAAATAACGAAAACTTTAAAGATGTTATTGGTAAAAAAATATATAATTATTCTCCACCTAAGATTAAGCTAAAAGCAGGGATACTTTTGATATCATCCCAAATTAAAATAGTAAAAAATGTGCTTCGTTTTTTACAAATTCTGAGAAACAAATAATCACAATTCCAAAAAGTTTCTCGCAGAGAAAACAACATGCATATAATAATATGACAAGACTAGACCATCCATTATGCATTAATTTAAAAAGCAAAGCAAAGCAAAACAAACGAAGAGCAAACAAATACCTTATTATAATATTTCAAAATATCATATAAGTAACAGCTCATTCATTTGGCTACACAACTCTAGCATTAAACAAGAAAAATTGGCGACCATATTAGATATGGTTGGATAGGAGCAACAAATCTTGTGATTGTCCATTATGACAATGAATCTGAAATGATTCAGAGTTATCACCAAAACTATTATGGATTTTCCTAAAAAAGGAAAGAAAAAGCCTAAAACATCCCAAAAAAAACTCCAAAAGAAAGGTTGAATATTCAATTAAATTATTTGACAGGACTGTTCCAACTCCTAAACGCAATCCCATTATTTTTCCAACCATAACTAGAAGAAGTGACATGTTCTTCATATTCCCTTTTCTTATTTGATCCTGAACTCTCCCCCCTGAAGTATGTTCATTTTTTTCCCATTTTTCATAAATTCTTTATTTTCCTCCAAATGTTTTATACACATTGGCTTCAAACCAAGGGATGGTATAATCCTATTTTTCTCATAATCTTCCTTCGCAAACATTTCAATAAAAGTTTCGAGGTTTCTAAATCTTCCTCTTCCTCTTTCATGTTACAACTCAAGGTCTCAATGGAAGTTTCAGTCTCATTTCAATGTGATTGCCATTTGATTCAACACACTTCTCTATTTCACCAAAAGCTTTTTGATACTTTGTAAAATAAGAAAATAATTTGCAACTTAGATTGCAACTTAGATTGTAAAAAAAGGAAAAAAATTAATAAATCGAAAAAGTAAACAGTGTGCTTTTTTTTTTTTTTGAAAAATTCTATGGAACAAATAATTATAATTCCAAAAAGCTTCTATAGAGAAAACAACATGCATATAATAATATAATTGATCTCCCATTAGTGTCAACATTATATATGATTGTCACAACTAACTTCCATAGCTTTTGCATAGTCAATGTCTTTATTATACCATTTCCACTCATTTCATATACACTTCTACACTAGAATTAGGACAACCTAAAATTTGATTTACTAATACAACTAAAGGTCAAAACCATCTCCTTAGGTTTTATAATGTTCTAATCGAAAAATCATCCCAATTATTGTGATGTTATTATAAAATAATCATACTAACCGAAGATATATTTCGTTTATCATCATTATAAACTTTATTCAACCTTACTTCTCGAAGTGACTTTTTAGTTTAAAATCACCCAAATTATCTAAATTGATGTTCCTTGCCTTATTAACTATCTTCGTTTAGATTTTTTCAATCTTCAAGTGTTGATCATGTGTTTCAATATGCATTTTAAACTTGAAATGTTGACAAACCATTTGTTGATACAAAATTAAGATAAAACAAACCACGAGGAAAAAAAATTACAAGATTTTTCTACTAAACAAACAAATCGGTTAACAGTGTGAAAGGGAATAAATAACTTACCTTTATCATTATAAGCGGCATAATAAGTATTAATTGCTAGAGATAAAAAGTTTAAAACTTAGTTTTACATCATGAGTTATAAGTTTTAATATGAAATTAATTTTAAGAGTTACAAATATAATAAAAACATGAGTTACAATTCTTATTATTTGTGACGTACATGTTTTTATTAAGAACATTATGGCTTAGGAGTTACAAGAGATTTAATTTGTAACTTACTTGGCTAAAAGACTATATATAAAGGAGTCTCAAAGGTTCTAATAGGACAATGATATACTTTGAGTATTTTTATGATTTTGAGCAATTGCAACACATGCAGACAGGTTATTTTCTTCCGGTGGTCGTGCTCATCGAGAAGATAGGCTGTCAGCACTAGGTTGTCTCTTAGAGCCATTGAGTATCGATATGACCCGCATGAGGGGAGGACCCTTTAGCTTTAGGACAATGCCTTTGATATGCCTCCTAAGTGCTCAGGCCACATATTTCTTACTCTATCTCTTTACTTGTTCCATTTATTTAATGTATTGTTATGTTAATCTAATTTATGTTTTATTATTTCTTCAATATGTTGTTGTTTGATTATATTATTTAAATTTATTATAAATATTTTCAACAATCTAAAGCTAAAGAGTCAATCATATGATTGGTTAGTTATTTGGTTAATATTAATTGGTTGCATATAGTTATGCTTTTATTATTTGATTACTTATGTTGTATGAACTTTTTCATAATAGTGTGTACATTCTACTTCTTATTATCTATGTCTATAAGCATCTATATAGCTATTAGCTACATCTATATGTTCTTTATATTTTAATGAATATGAGAGGATCACAAGTGTTATGGATTTTGCTAATTGTTTTGTTTATTTATTTATCACATAATGTATGTTGTAGATCTTTGCGAGATCCATCATGATTTATATTTTTGTTTATAATTTGAACATAGCTAGCTTGAATATACTATATATGGTTAATGAATTATTCTAGTTTATATTATGATATATAGTTGCATGTGTAAATTTGTTTTAGTTTTGTAAAGAGATCTTAGAGTTTAATATTAAATAATTTATTGGTGTAGAATTGTAGAGATGATATATTTCATGATCAAGTTATAAGCTCGAGTGAGTGGATAACAAATGGTGCAATATTTTTCTTTTTAATGCTTATGTTTTACTTAAATTTGTAGATGTGTAATGCTTCTTATCTAATCTATTTTAACGAAATACAAAGGTGTGATGATTAGTTATTTGTATGTTGTGAATAATATCGTAGATTATATATATTGAATAATTATTGACATATGATTATGGATAAAATTGTATCATCTATGCTTAACATGGAAACAAAAATTGAAATGCACCTTTATCTTGTTTAGTACATGCTATATGTAGCTAGAAGAAAAAAATGTCTTATATTTTTAGAGTCTCTCAAGTTCATGGCTATTTTATATATTTTTTGTGTATTTATTAACAGAGTTTTAATGTTGTGAAATTGTTAAACATAAAAGTTACAGTTGAAACAGTTTGGGCTGAATTGATCGGTAGCATAGTTTTCAACAACTATCATGTAAGTATATTACCTTAAAGATGTCAAGGAGGTAACATAAATATCCTTATTGTTGCTTTATTTCAACTATACAAATATTATTTATATTAAAATTTATTGTTTGTGATATTTGTTACTTATTAAATATATGAGAGTTATGTTTTGTGCATTCATTATGAATTGTTTAGATATTCAATTTGTATGTTACTTGTATACGTTAAATTATTACATATTTCAATTCGTAATATGCATGGTGATGTGCTATAAATTAATATTTTATTGTGGTTATCTGAGATGTCAAAAGTTATTAAACTTTGTAATCATGATTTAAGGAGTTACATGTTATTACTAATGTTGCTACCTTAATATACATTTGTTTGCAACATACAAGTTTGTGGCAGTTCAAGAGTTATATTTCTAATGAATAATCAAAAGTATGATTTAGAGTTATGATGAATTTATTGAGTGCAATTACTCATTTGTTCTATTATTTATCATTTTGTAATCATTAAGAAAAATATGAGTTTCAAAATATGTGACCATCCAGTATTTTTATTTATAATTAGTTGACTGGGTTTGATGCTAATTACTTCTTTTTTGTTCATGATGTATATGTGTTAATAATTACTGAAATTATTGCATTCTAGTTATTTCTAATGTCTTATGAATTCTAGAATATGTTAAGAAGATTAATAGTGTATTGTGATAACTTATGTGGCTGCATTGAATAAATTTGTGTATAAATGCTATTAATTATTTTATATATATATATATATATATATGAGTTATATATTGTGTTTATTGGAGTAGTAATAAATATTTTGTTAATGTGCGGGCGTTGATTTTCAAGAAGGTTTATATTATTATTATTTATTTATTTTGTACAATGATGACGATAGTAAGTCTAATTGTTATTTCTATGGTTTTAAAGTTCAACAAGTTAGATTATTAATATTTTGTGGAGAGCATAAAATATTTCTTAATGTGGAGTTACTATCAGTGCAAAATGTTTCTTAATGTGGGAGTTTTCTATATTTATGGAAAAAAAGTGATGTTATAATTTATCAGATGATTATTAATTTTGTGTATGAGTTTAAAAAGATTATTACGTACAAGATGATTAAGTGCTCCTTAAATTTTCTCTATTGTACCTGTGATATCTTGTGCTCTCTAAAATTCTTCTTGTTAGACAGTTAATGTAATTAGATTAAGCGAGCTAGTTGAAGTCATTACTGATTGAATGCACATTTATGAAACATCTTAGCATGCTATTTTCAATTAATCAATTGATTAAATTATTGAGGGAGACGTGCTTAAGCCCAAAAGGAGTCATAGGGGAAGTAAACTAACCTCTGTGATTAGAGATCCCATGAAAGAGGTTCAATGGGTAGGAACAATCCGTACTACGTGACTTGTTAAGTACAATTATAATGACATATCTTGGAGGAGATATGATCCCGCTTATCCCTATGATAAAGTGCTTGTTATACGTAATGTTAGGAAAGATATTTATCCTGAATGAGTCCAAAAGCTAATACTCTTGTAAGGTATAGGTCACATATACCTTTTAAAGACTCAACTAAGTGAGAGCGTCGTGAGGGTCGTGACTGTGAGAATTTGGCTGTTCTCTAAACTCTCATGAGAATCAAGATTGAGCGCATAGCCATTAATAGCGCTAACCTACCAAAACCATGTCTTCGTCGATATTATGTGTGTGATAGTTTGAAGTTTAGTCAAGCAATCGAGTTCAAAATTTTGTTTACTTAGGTTTCTCAAATGGATACTATCAACACTAAGTGTATATTCAAACTTGAAAGGTACCTATACCTATTGCATATAGAAGGTGGCTCTTTATAAATATATATATATATATATATATATATATATATATATATATATATATATATATATTATTTTATAATATTTTTATATATCTAAATATTTTATTTTATAAAGATTTAAAGTTTTAAACTTTTTTGTGGGGGATTGTTAGAGATAAAAAGTTTAAAACTTAGTTTTAAATCATAAGTTATAAGTTTTAATATGAAATTAATTTTAAGAGTTACAAATATAATAAAAAAATGAGTTACAATTCTTATTATTTGTGACGTACATATTTTTATTAAGAATATTATGGCTTAGGAGTTACAAGAGATTTAATTTGTAACTTACTTGGCTAAGAGACTATATATAAAGGAGTCTCAAAGGTTCTAATAGGACAATGATATACTTTGAGTATTTTTATGATTTTGAGCAACCATGACACATAAAGACAAGTTTTTTTCTTCTAATGATCGTGCTCATCGACAAGATAGGCTGTAAGCACTAGGTTGTATCTTGGAGCCATTGAGTACTAATATGACCCGCACGAGAGGTGGACTCTTTAGCTTTAGGACAATGCCTTTGACATACCTCCCAAGTGCTCAAGTCACATATTTCTTACTCTATCTCTTTATTTATTCTATTTATTTAATGTACCGTTATGTTAATATAATTTATATTTTATTATTTCTTCAATATGTTGTTATTTGATTATATTATTTAAATTTATTATAAATATTCTCAACATTAATAGCTACAAGAAAAAAAGTTAAAATTACTAACTTTTCTACTAAGCAAACAACTAGGCTTGGAGCCATAGATGAAGCATCAAAGCCACAAGAAAAAAGGCTGAAATTACAAGCTGTTCCACTAAGCAAACAACTGGGTTAGCAGTGAAGGGGAAAAGAAGAAATAACACACATTTATTGTTAGGAGCCGTATAGGAAGCATCAATAGTTGTAAGAAAAATTAAGATTACAAGCTTTTCTACTAAGCAAACAATTGATTTAGCAATGAAAGGGAAAAGGAGAAATAATTTATTTTTATCATTCGGAGTAGCACATAAAGAAGACTTCGCTACAAATAGTAGAACCAAGAGAAAGCACAAATGTTTTAGAGACATACTCCTTAGATTATCAACTCTCTCTCTCTCTCTCTCTTCTCATAGTTTGAAGAAAGAAAATGATCAATAATGAGTTGTTCTTCTCATCTTTAAATTAATTTTAACTTTTTTACCTGTCACATCTCTAAGAATTACAGATGCCCTAGTTAACATCCTCTCAATTTGTCAGGTGCTAAAGAAAACATCACTTCTCAAGTAACAAAATATTCATAAATTTTCACAATAATTTCATTGATAAAAATATAACTTTTTTCTTTAAAAAAATGATGCCATTAAAATGAAATATTAAAACCATTATAAAGGGAAAATTACTATGAATAAAAATATAAAACTTAAGTTACTGGTCATATAGTTCATATAATTTCAAGTACCTGATATTCAATCCATCGTTCAAAATATAACATATATAACAAGTTGATGTCCTCTTCCCATGTAGATCAGGAAAGAAAGAGAGAAATTGTTTTCGTTATTGCCTTTATATTCTGCAACTTGTCTAGATTCAATCTATTAAATTGTACTTTTTTTGGTTACCCAAAAGTTCTAGAGAAGCATAACACTCATAAGAATATTACAAATGAATTTGAATTTTGACATGAGCTTGCCTCATAACTTTGTCCTGTACATATGTCAAAAAATATCTCTATAAAATATTGGTACCACTCATTCCATATATAATTCTCTACACTAGAATTATTAGAGCCTAAAATTTGATTTACCAATGCATAGATCAAAATCATCTCCTTACCTTTTAAATGTGTTTTAATCAAAGTCTATTCTTCCCATTATGTAAAATAACCGAACTAACCTACGGTGGATTTCATCATTCATCATTGTACACTTTATCAGACCCCACTTCTCAAAATACTTTCTTAAGAGAAAATAACCTAACTTATCGAAGTCAATACCACTCACATTATAAACTTTCTTTGTCAAAGTGTTGATCAAATGTTTTAAAATGTTTTTCAAACTTATTGTAAATCACATAGCCATTAACCCCTTTTCCAGGTGCTAAAGAAAACATAGATTGTTGAGTAATAAAATAATCATAAGTATCACAATATTATTGCTGAAAAAGATATCACTTTTTTTTAAATTAACAATATTTTAAAATGAAATATTAAAAAAATTATTATTCTTATTATACATATTGGTTATATTTAATAAAATTTCTAGTATCCCATATTCGATCATTCAAGGAAAATATATTTAACTAGCTTAAGTTCTCATTCGATATTGATTGGGCAATTTTAAAGGGAGAGATATTGTGTTTTTCCCATTATGGTATGCAATTTGCTAAATTCAATCTTCTAAACTTGACTTGTTTTATTTTGTTGTTGCCTTAAAATTCTTGTAGACGCATAGTGCTTCGAAGAAGGTTAAAATCAATTTGAATTTTGACTTGATTCCAGTACCCTATAACTTTTCTCAATATATAGGTTAATCAATGTCTTTCTTATGTCATATCGGACTATTCCATAAATAATTCTTTATACCACACACTATAAGAAAATGGGCCTTTTACGTCGGGCCGAAACCGCGATAAAAAGCTTTCTACAGCGGACATACGGCAGTTTAAGCCCGCCGTAAAAACTCATAAAAACTCATTTTACTTTTTACTGCAGTTTCAGCCCGCCGTAAAAGGCCTTTTACAGCGGGCTCTCGGCCCGCCGTAAAAATTCATGGTCTGGTGGAAAATTATTTACCGCAGGCGCTCGACCCGTCGTAAAAAGTCTACTGCGGGCTCCCTGCCTACCATAAATGATTATAAAAAATCGTGATCCGACTTTTACCGCAGGTGTGTGACCATCATAAAAAGTGCTTCTTGTTGTCCCAGGTCATTAACCGCAGTCATTAGGCTCGAAGTAAAAAAAGCTCAACTTCCAGAACCTTTTTTGCAATTTTCATGAAATCCAGGCCTGTAACCATTTTTTCAATCTCAATCTATTTTTTTTTCTAATTAATTCAAATAATTCGTAATATGAAAACATGAACCAATAAAATGATATTCCAATGAAAAATAAGAGTACAGCATACGAGTATATTATCACAAACACATAAATTAATAAGTTATACATTCACATACAACATAAAAGTACCAAGTTTATTTGCAATCCAATTAAAGTCTAGAAGTATAAAATATGTCTAGAAGTCTTATTCCCATTCAAGTTTTCATGCGAAAAAAACCTGCACAAATAAAATGTAATAATTAGATGTCTTACTATTACATACTAAGATTCCAAATCTATCCTATTTAAAATAACCATCATCAAGGTACACTAGGAATATAAGCAATACAGTCTGAAAGCAGTGTAAAACTTTAAAAGTACATCTCCACCACCACCAACTAATATAATAATAATTCCAATAATCTTAAATAACTTTTAATGCTTAGATTTGGAATCTTCAAGAAAGTTGAGAGGATCATAAAGCATACGAGATGCCTGATGGAGTGTATCCAATGCCAATGAGTCCCAAAGATCCTAAAATAAAAGAAAATGGCAATAAGACAGCAGATAGACTAACTTCATTATATGACCACAAAAAAAATAAAAAAAATATTACAATCTTACATAATAGATATGATATAATTAATTTTCACTTAGTGACATAACAGATGATGTTAGCAAGCAACAAAGAGAAAAGAAATATAAAAATTTTGGAGTGTGCACATCATAAAAAGTAAAATAAAATAAATCCCTAAAAATGCATATTATAACAAATAAGAAGCACTAAAATTTACAAATAATTCATAATCTCCTCTATGTTGCGGCAATTAGGTTTGGCCTAAAAAGATCCATAAGTTGGACACTAAAGTGGATACGTATCCCCTGTGCAGCTCAGAGGATCTGTTCCCCATCAAACTTCAGGCTGAAATATCTTGTTTTATGAATTTTAAAAATTCTTCAGTGTTAGTTTGAAATGTCATAGGTTCAGCCACATTATGGTATTTGGATTCAGTCTTAGTCTAAACTGTTGGAACTTAGGTTTAGCAGGGTTGGAAGTCCTATATCCATTGGCATATTACTTATAAAACTTTCTTTGTAAGGTTCAGCTTTCACTGTATGAGGCTCCGGGAAGCATATGCTTACTCTGCCTCTTTTACACATCACCCTCTTATCTCTCTTTCTCTCTCTCAATCCCATCTCCCTCTTGATACCAGATCTCTCACTCCATGAAAAATTGTTAGGAATAGACTTCACACACTCACACACACACACACGTCACAGTAGGTGGATTCTAGGATTTTTTTAAGAGTTGATTGAATTTAGAAAGACAGAAGATAAGCAACTGAAAGAAGAAATTGGATGATATTAGAGTGTTTGGCAGGAAATTCGAGAGTCCTGCCAACTCTCCCAGTCTGAAAACAATGATCAAAAGAATAATCTCTCCCTCCCTTCACTCTCTCTCCTTCATATATCCCGTAACTAACTTCACAATTCCCTAAGTAACAAAATAACTAACTCCTACAGCACCCCAAAAAACAGCACAGCAGCACTCGAAAAAATTAGCAACAAATTCACACTTCTGCCCTTTTCCCTCTACTATCCTTGTGACGCCTAGAGTAAGTAAGCTGTACTGGAGGCCTATCAGTACCCCCGCCCCAACATGTCACCTTGTCCTCAAGGTGTAAATTAGGAAACTGAGTGCTAATTAACTGAGGTTGCTCCCACGTAGCCTCAAAATCATGTAAACCCTTCCACTTGATTAGAACCTCAAGCACTTGTCCTGATTCTCCCTTCTTGTGGCGCACACCTATCACACTTTCAGGCTCAACCATCAACTCCAGGTCTGCAGTAAGTTGGGTAGGAATGAGAGGTGAAACAGGTGCATTTCCCACTGCCTTCCGCAGCTGGGAAACATGGAAGACTGGGTGTACTAGGGATCCTTCTGGTAGTCTCAACCTATAGGCAGCCTTCCCTACTTTAGCTTCCATAGGATAGGGCCCGTAATATCATGGGCTGAGTTTTTCGTTCCTGCGCCTGGCTATAGTCTGCTATCTATAAGGTTGTAACTTAAGATAAACCAGCTCCCCCTCCTGAAATTGAAGCTCCCTACGTTTGCCATCAGCCCATAACTTCATTCGACTTTGTGCATCATTCAAATTCTGTTTCAGCTCATGAAGAATCGCATCTCTTTCTTCTAGCAATTCCTCCACTATGGAAACAGTGGAAGAGTTATATCCATAACGTACCAATGGTGGAGGATCCCTTCCATACAATAACTTGAATGGGGTGGACTTAGCCGAGGTGTGATAGAAGGTGTTGTACCAATATTCTACCCAATGCAACCATTTTACCCACTGGTGGGGTTTACCAGCCACAAAACATCTTAGATACGTCTCTAGGCAGCGGTTAACAACCTCAGATTGTCCATCCATTTGCAGATGGTAAGCTGTGCTGCGTTGAAGAGCTGTACCCTGCACCTTGAACAACTCAGTCCAAAAGATGCTGAGAAATATTCTGTCCCGATCAGATATGATTGAGCGTGGAATCCCATGTAGTTTAATGATTTCCTTGGCAAAAATGGCAGCCATTGATTGAGCATTGAAAAGGTGCTTCAATGCTATAAAGTGTTCGTATTTAGTCAACCTGTCCACTACAACCAGTATTGCGTCGTACCCTTGTGTCTTGGTAACCCCTCTATAAAGTCCAAAGCAATATCCTCCCAAACCTGATTAGGGATTGGCAAGGGCTGGAGCAGACCAGCTGGTGATGTAGCTAAATATTTATTCTGCTAGCAAACAGCACAAGCTTCTACATAACCCTTAATGTCCTTCCTCATTCCCTTCCAATAAAACTCCCTAGATAACCTCTGTATGGTCTTCAATAAACCCGAATGTCCTCCCAGGGGACTGTCATGAAATTCCTTAAGTAATTTAGGAATTAAAGCTGACTGCTTGCTCAGAACCAGCCTTCCCTTATACAGCAAATTTCCCTGTACCAATGTGGACCCTTGCTGGTTTGGATTTCCAGCCACAATATCTTCTTTAAGTTTGAGCAGCTCTTCATCTTTAGTAATCTCAGAGAGGGCAGTAAATTCTGAATGTCTGGACAAAGTGTCTGCTGCCTTGTTTTCCAAACCCGACTTATATTATATTGTATTTCAAACTCATACCCCAATAACTTGGACAGCCACTTTTGATGTCCTGTACTCACCAGCCTTTGTTCCAACAAGTATTTCAGGCTTCTTTGGTCAGTTCTCACTATAAATTTCATGCCTAGCAAATAAGGTCTCCACTTTTGTACTGCCAACACTATGGCAATCAGCTCTCTTTCATAAACTGACTTCAACCTTTGGTGGGGAGGGTAGGCTTGGGCATTAGCCCTGGCCCCACCACTGACCCGACCAGACCCGGTTCAACGGGGCGGGTCGAGATCACTGTAAGGGGCGGGTACGAGGCTGCATAGAGTCTGCCCCGTCTGGGGCGGGTCCGGGGTCGGGTCTTGCATCGAGACCCGTTTGACCCGCCCCGCACTGTTAAGGGTATAAATAAATAAAAATTAAAATATAAGAACTTTTATGTAATTTAAGAGGGCCATTTTGTTAATTTTTAATATATATGAACTTCTAGAATATATGACAACATTTATAAACTTCGTAAAACCCTGATATTTCCAATTTTCCATTACAACTCGCCACAAAATCAAAATCAACCATAAACACCACGCTCCCCGATCTGCTCTACTACCGTCGCCGCTGCACCGCGATTTTGCAACTCCATCTGCGGTCTACCGATCTGCAGCATTCAAGTATTTTTTTCTGATTTGCAACGTCGACAACCCCTGATTTGCAGCATTCAAGCTTGGCCCGATCTCCTCGCCACCGCCACCGCTCCACCGCGAATTCACCACCGTCCACAGCTGCACTGTCCTTGTCAATCCACGGCTGCACCCTCCCGTCAATGGTCCAGCTCCGCTAGGCCTGGTTGGTTGATTACATAAGTTTTCTAATTCGGTTCATTTTTTTATTTTTTGATTCTATTAATTTAATTTATTTGAGTGATTCTGTGGATGGTTTTGATGCTTTGGCTGGAATTGAAGATGAGGCTATCAATGTATTTTATTTTTTGATTCTATTAATTTAATTTATTTTGTGTATATATATGTTATTTTTTCGTATTTGGGTCTAAGAAAAGTATAGACTTGATGTGTTGGTTACTTGGTTTAATTACATCGACTAATCCACCATGAAGTATTGATTGTATTTGAATTGCTTCTTTCGTGATCCATGAATGATTTTGTTTCTTGAATCTCTGCTACTCATGCACTGAAGTAGCTTTTCTAAACTGTCGATCTTGTGTTAAACTGTTAATTTTTTCTGCATTAATTTATGTTACATTAATGGATGTTGTTGGTTACTATGGTGTGCTTATTTTATATATACATATTTATACTCGGTTGAAAGAGAAGTTCACTGTTACAAATTAAAGTATCTTACATAAGTTTAATTTGTAACAGTGAACTTGCATAATTCCTTTACATGGAGATTACACTTGCATAAAATAGCTTACAATTCTGGACATACATTTGTTTGACTTAATCATATGCATAAGAACCTATCAAACTGATAAAGATGCAGAATAAATAGAAATTAACTACTGTTCACCTTCCAATAGCCAAGAATTTAAATATCAGTTCAAGAATGAAGATTGACTCCTTGGATGAAGTTAATACTAAACAACTAAAAGATCACTAAACAGATCCTGGAAGAAAGAATCCAATCTAATATATGGTCCCACCAAAACTTAACATATTATCCCAACAGATCTACCAATCTGTTGGGTGTTTATCTATAAGTTTTGAGTTATACAAGAACAAGTTGCACCTGGCCATCAACAAGGAATATAATGACAGATGATTCTTCAATAGCTGCTGTAGCTTGTCTCTCAATCATTGAGGGCATCCTAGCAACAGCTGCCTCCCTAGAAGCAAGTGGAATGCCATCCATGCCAACGGTTGTTGAAATAGCCAAATCTTCCATAACATTGGCCTGTGATTTTGAAACAGTGAGAATGCCTCCAGTATCCACCACCATGAATTCATAGTCTCCCCAAAAAGATCTACCATATAAACGATCTCTAGTAACCCCAGGTTCATCCACTACAATGGCCTTATTACCTTGCAGTACAAATTAAATAAAAAGAATATAGCAAACTCAGAAGAAATGGTTTCAAATTTTTTTTACTGAATATAGGAAAGTGAATTAAGATTTAAGAGACACAGTTAAACTAACTAAAAGAAAAAAAGACTAATAATAAAAATAATGATGAAGTACCCCAACAAGACGGTTAAACAGAGCTGATTTACCAACATTTGGCCTTCCAACAATTGCAACTCTGGGTAAAAGATCACTAAACTCTGTGAAGTATTATTATCCTCAAATAATAAGCTAATTTCACATTATTATTAGTCACAACAACTCAATGAAAATGTTCCGTCCAAAAAGGAAAACCACAAGAGCCTCAAATTTATTAAGTCATTGCAACTGTTGATGGTAGATTCAAAACAGTAAAATCAAACACCGAAGTTTACCAGTGTGTTATATAATCTCAATGTCTTCAGACATTTTATGGCCCAAAATTAGCATCCTAGTATAATCCTAGCTCTTTATATAAATCCTTTTGGAAGATTGAATTCCTAATGATTTTTTATTGCCTAAAATTTTGATTCTTTTTGATAATTTTTGGATGTGTTCATGATGATATGATGTGATTATGGTATGGAGAAAATGTTACAATTGATGAAGAATAGGGTTTATATGACTTCCTGCATTTATGTGAAATACTGTTCTCATTAGCATGTGATCTTGCAAATTTGTCTTTTGTTTTGAAAAGTAGACACATTGAACTTTGATTTACTGTTGATCTCGTTATTTCATTGGATTTGAAATTAATTTTATTTTAATTTTGCATACATTGTATTTTTTTAGGTAAACAATGTCTTCACAAGAAGAAGCAAGGATGTCAAACACAATAAATCAAGATGTTGATTTAAGCCTTGATAAAGGTTCGGAAGATGTTGCATTATCTTCTAGTAAGAGAGTGGCAGAGGAAGATGAAGATTTGTCTCAACCTAGTAAAATTTTGAAGACTACAACCACATCGCTAGTTTGGCAAGATTTTACAAAGATTGTTATTGATGGACAACCAAAAGCCCGTTGTAACCATTGCGGGATAAAATTAGTTGCAAAGGCTTCGGATGGCACCTCCCATTTAAATAAGCATTTGAAGAGATGTCGTTGAGTTAATCAATCAACCATGGAACAAAGTATTTTGAAATTCCAAAGAAAAAGTGACAGAAGTCTTACAAGCTTGGTAGCACTTAATAAAGAAGATTTTGATAAGGATGTTTGTAGGGCTTTAGTTGCAAAAATGGTTATTTTGCATGAACTTCCATTGCGTTTTGTTGAATACGAGGGCTTTAGGTAAATGATGAATTATGCCCAACCTTTGTTTGGTCCCATGAGTAGAAGGACATTGAAGAATGAAATACACAAGTTGTTTGAAAGTGAGAAAGATAAAACAATGAAATTATTTGAGAACATGCAAGCTAGGGTTGCTATAACAACTGATATGTGGACTTCTACCAACCAAAAGAAAGGGTATATGGTCATAACAGCTCATTTCATTGACAATTCATGGAAACTCCACAGTCGGATTTTAAGGTATATCTTAAAAGTTGAAATCTTATGCTTTTTATTCATTTAGATTAAATACAGTTTCTCATAATTTTTATGTTTATTATTGATAGGTTTGTATATGTGCCAGCCCCACATACAGCAGAATGTCTTAAAGAGGTATTGGTTAAGTGCTTGTATGATTGGAATTTGGAAAGAAAATTATCGACTTTAACCGTGGATAATTGTTCTACCAATGATTCCATGATAAATCTAGTGATTAGCAGATTAGAAAATAGGCATTTGATGTTGGATGGAAAATTTTTTCACATGCGGTGTTGTGCTCATATATTGAATCTAATAGTTAAAGATGGTTTAGATGTGATTGGAGAGAGCATTGAGAAGGTGAGGGATAATGTTGCTTTTTGGACATCTACACCTAAGAGAATTGAAATGTTTGAGGAGACGGCACGTCACTTGAAAGTGACATTAAAAAAAAAATGTCTCTTGATTGTAGAACTAGGTGGAACTCTACTTATAAGATGTTGAGCACAGCTTTAGCCTATAAAGAGGTGTTTGCTCGTTTAAAGGAGCGTGATAGTCACTATAGGAATTTGCCTATGGAAGAAGAGTGGTTAAAAGCAAAACTTGTGTGTGGGCATTTAGAAAAATTTTATAAGTTTACTAAAATATTTTCTAGGACAAATTATCCTACAGCAAACAAGTTTTTTCCAGCAATTGGTGAGTTAAGATTATCTTTAACCTCTTGGCTTATATCACCTTGTAAAAAGATGCAGGAAATGGCTAGTGCAATGATAGAGAAGTTTGAAAAATATTGGAATGTTATCCACGGTGTGTTAGTTGTGGATGTTGTTTTGGATCCTGGATGTAAAATGGTAATGGTGGAGTTTGTATACAAGAAGATTTATGGAGATGGTGCATTTGAGTATATTGAGAAAGTGCATAGTCTTTGTGAAGACTTGGTGTTAGATTATCAGTGTAGATTGGGTTTAGGAGAGGGGCAAAGTGAAATTGATGCAAATTTACCAGTTGCAGAAAGGGATATAGGGTAAGGTGCATTAGGTGAGTTCATGATTGAATTTGAAAAATATAGGAAATTTAGTAATATGGGCTTGCAAAAGAAGTCCGAGTTAGATATTTATTTGGAGGATCATGTGGTTAGCAAGGGTCCAGACTTTGATATGTTGCTTTGGTGGAAGATGAATAAGAGTAAATTTCCTGTATTGTCTGCTATTGCAAGAGATATTTTAGCTATTCCAGTGTCCACAGTTGCATCTGAGTCTGCTTTTAACACCAGTGGTAGAGTTTTGAGTCCACATCGTAGTAAACTTCTTCCTGACACATTGGAGGCATTAATGTGTACTCAAAATTGGTTATGGCTACAAATGACAGGTTACTTTTCATATTAAGTATATTTTTTTTATCATTATCTTTTTATTTCATTTCTATTTTCATTTATTAATTTGGTGATTATGTTGCTAGGTGTTATTCCTCAAGAAGAGATGGTTGGAAGCGAATCACCACTAGATGATGAAGAAGAAAGCTCATTGTTATTTTTGTGAGAAATGAGCGATTTTTTATATATTATTATTTTTTTGTGGTTGTTAAAATGATATATTGGCAATTGGATGACTATATTTTTTTTTTTTGGATTTTTTGATCGTGAGCATGTTGATTATGTTGTATGAAGTTATGGAATATGAATGGACTAAAAAGAAATATTACAGGGATGAGATTGAAAAATATAAATATTATAGGGGTATAAAAGAAATTTTGCGGGGCGGGGTGGGACGGGTATGGGTCTGTCTAATTTTTTTTTGCCCCGCGCCGCAACGGGGCAATGGGGCGGGGCGGGGCAAAAAATAATGTGGCAGGGCAGGGCGGGGCTGGATACTTGCTGCCCCGTACCCGCCCCACCCCGCCCCGCCCCGCTTCCAAGCCTAGGGGAGGGAGCAGATGGCTATAATAGGCCACTGGTTTGTTTTGCTGCATTAACACTGCCCCAACCCCCAGCCCCGAAGCATCAGTATCAATTACAAAGGGCTGGGTGAAATCCGGTAATGTTAGCACTGGAACAGTGGTCAGAGCTTGCTTCAATTTCTCAAATGCTTCTTCAGCTTTCGCATTCCACCCAAAACTGTCTTTCTTTAATAGCTCAGTTAGCGGAAAAGCTAAACTCCCATACCCTTTTACAAATTTCCTATAGTATCCTGTAAGCCCCAAAAATCCTCGCAACTCCTTCAAACTTTTTGGTGTAGGCCACTGCTGTACCACTGCAATTTTAGAGTCTTCAACAACCACCCCCTCAGCAGAAATTATGTGACCTAAGTATTCCAGTTGAGCTTGAGCAAACAGGCATTTTTTTAAATTAGCATACAACTGCTGTTCCTATAGAATTTGCAGAACAATTGCTAAATGATGTTTGTGCTCCTCCATACTCTTACTGTAAACTAGGATATCATCAAAGAATACCAACACGAATCTTCTCAAATGCTTCCTAAAGATGTCATTCATCAAAGCTTGGAAGGTAGAAGGGGCATTGGTCAATCCGAACGGCATTACCAGGAATTCATAATGCCCATCATGAGTTCTAAAAGCTGTCTTGTGAATGTCTTCAGCTCGAATCCGGATTTGGTGATAACCCGATTTGAGATCCAATTTTGAGAAGACACGAGACCCGTGTAATTCATCCAGGAGCTCATCAATTACCGGAATAGGGTACTTGTCGGGTATTGTGGCCTGGTTGAGAGCCCTATAATCCACACAAAATCTCCAGTTATTGTCTTTCTTTTTTACCAACAAAACTGGACTAGAAAAAGGACTGCTACTCTCCCGAATTATTCTAGCTGCTAGCATTTCCCTTACCAGCTTCTCAATTTCATCTTTCTATATTTGTGGATATCGATAGGTTCTTACACTTACTGGCGGTGTTCCCTCCTTAAGAATAATAGCATGGTCTCTCCCTCTACTTGGAGGCAACTGGGATGGTGAACTGAACACTGTCTGAAAATGGTTAATGATACTGGCCACTTCAACTGGAATAGTATTTTGGGAATTAGAATCGGTAAGGATTGAAATAGAACTTAGCTCCAGCAGCATCCCTTGTCCCCCTCCTCTCATCACCTTTATGAAACTTTTAAGTCTGACTTGAGACTTACAAAGACTAGGATCCCCCTGTAACAGGACTCTCCTGCCATCAACGTCAAATTCCATTGTTAAGGCTTTGCAATCAAATTTAATTACTCCCAAATTCTCTAACCATAGCATTCCCAACACTAGATCAATTCCCCCAAGATCCAGGGGTAGGAAATCTTCTACAATCCTAATTTCCTGCAATGTCAGAGTAATGCCCTTACAAATCTCGTCTCCCTTTACAGGATCCCCAGTTCCTAATAATACCCCATAAGCATCTGTGTGATCAATAGGCAGTCCGATCCTTCTTACCAGAGCTCTGGATACAAAATTAGGGGTAGCACCAGGGTCTATTAACACAACAACTTCTTCATCTCCAATCAGTCCTTTCAATTTAATCGTTTTGGGTGAAGTAAGCCCCACTACAGAATTCATAGAGAGTTCTATAATTTCAGGATCAGGACTGTTACCTCCATTTGCTTCTGTAGGTTCTTCTTCTTCCTCCAGTAGGGCCTCACACTCCTCCTGCACCACCATGACCTGAAGTTCTCTGAACCGGCATCTATGCCCGGGAGAGAACTTTTCATCACAACGATAACACAGTCCCTTATCTCTCTTTTCTTGTAACTCTGCATCTATCAACCTTCTTAATGGTGCAGCGTTCTTAATTTTTCTAACACAGAGGTGGTTCGATAGTTAGTGTTTCCAGGGGCTTTTGAAGGTGCTAGTATCTTGTTACTGGAAAGCCTTCTATCAGTAAATTGGTTAATGGACCGGGAGCCTTTTAAAGCCATATTCTTACATTCCAATCTTTAGGCCAGCATCATGATTCGGTCCAGGCCCACAAGCCTAAAGGCTTTCAGTTCAGCCTTGATGTCAGGACGGAGGTCGTTGATAAATTGGCCTTCTAGGATGTGGTCTGGCAGATCGCCATCGTCGATGCCAGCCTCTCGAACTGCTAGCGGTATTCTCGCACGGTGCCATCTTGGCGGAGCCCCAGAAATTGCTCCGACAACCCCTCTTGGTTTTCTCGGAAACGTTCCTGTAACATCTCCTTCAACTCCGCCCTTGATCGGAACGGTCTCCGCGACTCCTCCCATTGTGCCATGCAAACGCTTCACCCTCCATGGAAACTGCCACTGCCATCAGCTTTTCCGGCTCATTCATGCGGTTCAACGAAAAGAAATGCTCGGCGCGATAAACCCACTCATCGGGATCCCCACCCTGGAACACCGGCATCTCTACTCGTCGGGTTCTGATCTCACCTCTTCCCGATCCCTCGATTTCCCCTCCGTCGGCGGTGAACGAAATCGATCCTCTTCCGTTTCCCCCCATCGGAGCCTTCTGTTTAGACGACGAAGCCGACGCAAAAGGATGAGTACCCTCTTTGTTTTCCCCCGTCAGCGTCTCCAGCTTTTCCAGAATCGCCGCCATGCTCCGCTCAAGGAGCTGGACCTTCGCCATCTCCTCCAATATCGTTCTGTAACGACTAAACTTTCTCCTCTATCAAGTCCATCCCCCCTTCCCCCTTATTCGCCATGTCCAGGTAAGTGCTCTGATACCAAATTGTTAGGAACAGACTTCACACACTCACACACACACGTCACAGTAGGTGGATTCTAGGATTTTTTTAAGAGTTGATTGAATTTAGAAAGACAGAAGATAAGCAACTGAAAGAAGAAATTGGATGATATTGGAGTGTTTGGCAGGAAATTCGAGAGTCCTGCCAACTCTCCCAATCTGAAAACAATGATCAACAGAATAATCTCTCCCTCCCTTCACTCTCTCTCCTTCATATATCCTGTAACTAACTTCACAATTCCCTAAGTAAAAAAATAACTAACTCCTACAGCACCCCAAAAAACACCACAACAGCACCCGAAAAAATTAGCAACAAATTCACACTTCTGCCCTTTTCCCTCCACTATCCTTGTGACGCCTAGAGTAAGTAAGCTGTACTGGAGGCCTATCATAAATGTACCAGTGCCAGGGATAAATTTTCCAGAAAGAAAAAAGTCCTTCACACAAGCATATAATCTTATCATTGATATGTCAATATTGTTGTAAGACACGTATTAACAGCATTAGCAATAATATGACAAAAAGAGAAAACAAATAACTTCTATAGATTCAGTAATTTAACATCTACTCTTTGAATAATGCTAGCTACACTGTCAATTTGAACCCAAATGTACCTCTTTGATTTATCATGTCTCTTATAGGGAGCACAGTTTCACTAGATGAAGTATTACTTTCTCTCTCCTTTTGGAGCCAATTCTACCAATGGATAATGGATTCACTGCAATAATACAAGAAATTCAGAAACCAAGGCCACAGCCTGATATCAAGTAGAATAATTAGGAGATAAGATAATACCTATGAAAGCAATGAAAACAAGACATCAACTTCATAAATGGCAAAATTTCATCAAGCTCATCTTTTGTGACCAAAGGATATAAACATAATGGACAGTTTCCATCAGGATGATTCATGGCAAAAAGCCTCTCCACCGATTCCTAGAAATACATCATAATCAGTAGTTTTAAACACAAAAACCTCCTCGTATCACCAAGCTTAAATAGGTAAAAGCTATCATGAGTTATAACCATCAATGTTAATAGTCACTAGAAATAAACCAAACAAAAGATCCCATGTACTTTCTAGATGCTCTCGGTTTCCCATCCAGTAGTTTTCATATTCAAGGGTAAACAACATAAAAATATTAATCTCCAATAAGTAGAAAAACAAGTTACCTCACAAAGTGCTACAAGCATCAAACAAGAAGAGAGTTCACATGCTTTATCTTGTATGCCACTAATCAATTGTTGCTGCCTTTGCCGGTCAAGATCTTTGGTAAACAACATAAAAATATCAATCTCCAATAGGCAAGCACTATTACAGCAACAGCTAAAATCAACGATGTTGAGCACTACTTGCATTCTGAGTGCCACGTTAAAATTAAAGTTCATTAAACATGATGTAACAAAGACAGTCAAAATGGAGAATCAAAAGAAGAGTAGTATAACCATTTGTACTTCTCTTTTGCCATGTCAAAGAAAACCACATTAATTATATTATACAAGATGAAAAATCTTATGAATAAGAAGTCTCACTTTCTATCCTCTGCACGTCTTGGGAAAGGAATTCGGAGCTTGAAAGTGTTTCCCTGAATACCAGCCTCGAAGAAGAAATAAATGTCAAAAGACACCTTACAATAAAGGAAAAACATGAGTTACTTCATAAGAATGGCAATATGGCACAGATAGAGCAGCAGCCAAGAAAAAAAAATTAGATATAGGTGGCTGCATAATAATGCAACTTGTTACATTCTAAGCCAACCCACAAAAATGAAAGAGGGAAATAAAATAAAATTCTTCAGTAGCAGCCTCACAATTAGTGCTAAATCAGAGCTAAATCAGATAAATTCTTAGAGAGCATTGGCAAAGGATGAAGATCTCTAAAAAAATATAGATATCAATTAACAATACCTTAACATAAAATCCAAGACTATCCAAATCGAGCACGTAAGCAGAGTCCACCTGAAGCAAGACAAAAAGTAAACTTTCATTAAACTTATTAATCTCTCTCTCTCTCTCTCTCTCTCTCACACATAATTGACAACCACTTGGCTAAATCATTCAATATCTGCTACTGAAACTTTTAATTGTTATTATTCATTTGTTAATACTAGTTAGACTTGCGACTTTCAGACATAGAGTGATTCCTGCTCCTTTCCACCTCTCGACCAGCTGAGCTGGTCTGACCTTAATACTAATGATTAGAACTCTATTCCTAGTTAATAGGAAAATACAGGATCAATACTATCATTTTAGATTACTGGGATTGATTTCGAGTGTTGCATAATTACTCTTGTATCTTCAGCATGATCTTTATTCATATGAGACTGCCAGGATAGGGTTTCAGTTAGAAGGGAAAAACAGTTGAAGTTCCAATAGGAAAAGAATAATTTGACAAGTTAGTGGGCAATACTGCAACAGGCCTCGAAAACTGAGCAATTGGATCAACTTTTGCAGCTTGGTACTCCTCTTTGCTGAAATCTAAAGGTGAAAGCACAAGAAAGCTAAGTAAATAAAGAAATATGGCGTGAAAAGAAAAGTAACAACAAATCGAACAAATTCACTACACATGCTGAAAACAAAGTCAGAATGTCTAATAGTGCATTTATAAAACATCATTGTGTCTCTTATCTCGTGGCTAAGGAAAAGTCAAACTCTCCCTCTCTCAAGACCAAAGGACTTCATATAAAAAAAAAACCTTGGATTATGAATCAGTCCACATTGATTTGCTCTTTATTGCAAGGATAGTCCCCATTTAATTTAAAATTAAATGAAAAAATATGCTGGATAGAAGACAAACCTCCAGATCCTAATAACAATAATTCAAGTAACAACATGAATATCATACTTTTTATCAGAATCTTTATCATGTTAACGACCATAAGAGATAGTTTTTACCTTCTATAGAGTTTACAGGATCATTGTACTCTCAAGCTAATGAAAATGTTTTGATACTGCTACTTACCTTTTTACCCCAGCTACCACTATAATCATAAGTGCAATTTGCAACCCGGTAGGCTACCTTGAGAGATTTTGACAAGTTGCTTAAAAAATTTGTCTCCCCTTTCAAAGCTTGAGCAGTTGATTTGACGAATTCCTCTAAGTCACCGAATTCTTTTCATAATTCATTATCAGCTAATTTTTCTGCAAAGCAAGATATTGGAGAAAAAGTTTCCAAATCGTATTATATGATTTCATTGTTCCTGAAAACTTTTGTTTACTAATTAAAAAGTAGCACATGCAGTACAGGAAAAAAATGACTTTGGGAGACTTGAGAAGAGAGAGTTAATTTGAGAATAAATACTTTTCATTTTTTCTTCGTCTTCTAGATCTTTTAGACATAAACTATAGATAACTTTTTGTCTATGAAAATATGCTAAACCTCAATACAAAGGTCCTTGAATTTCTACAGTCCCTTTGCCAACATACTACATAAAATAAGCAAAACACACATTAAATTATTAGGTACATGGTTTAAGAATCTTCGAATAGAGCAGATAATTTTCTCTTAGGCTAAAGAAAGAAACATGACTCACTTCATGTAAAAGCAGTAGTTGCTTTAGTCTATCATAGAACATTTGCGGAGACTGAATGTATCTGCAGTCTCTTAAGCATGAACGGAGCATTTGTCATCAATGCGGATTATTCCATATAATTAGAAGTTACTTGTTATTTGCTCAGCCAATATGTGGCCACTACCACAATTGACAACCAATGCCTTACCGACCGCATACAACAATTGCCCCCAACCCATGCCCCATCTCAAACCCAATACCAAAATACATCAATAAAACCACACCCACCAATCTATAACCAAACATTACAGCCGTGAAATCAAAATCCCATACCACTACCACAAGATTAAGAGAACCACCATAAATAAATATTTACAAACGTCCCATACTTATGACAACAGCCCACAAAACCATGTTATTCACACCATCACTAATTCATATCATAATATAATCCCATAAAGACAGACCCAAACCCATCTAACACAGCCACACCCCACAATACCACAAATAAAGGAGATGAAGAGGAAAAAATCGGCTATTAGAGTTGGAGAGAATAAGTTGGAGAGAATACAATACCAATAGCCCCTTCCAGTGCTTCTCCCCTCTACCGTCTCTCCACCTTCATGAGCACTTCAAATTACAGCACTTATGGTAGAATCAGCGGTGGTAACAACAACGACGACCTATCCTCTAGACAAATCTCTAGCGACCTCCCCTCTGAATGAAAGGAGAATTTCAATTTCAATAGCAAAGGGTCGATGAATTATGAATGTAGAGAGAAATTCTCAGCGAAAAAGCGATGAGCGGCGAGGGTTTTTGTGGGCTCTTGAGGGAATTTGAGAGGAAGAAATTAGCCAATATGAGAGGGAAGCATAAGAGAGAGAGCGAGAGAAGCGGGAGAATGGCGTAACAGAGAGGGGGGAATTTGAGGGAATTTGAGAGGAAGAAATTAGGGATTTAGGGAAGCATAAGAGAGAGAGCAAGAGAAGCGGGAGAATGGAGTACAAAAAAAAATTATATTATATAAAATCCTTTCACTGTAGGCCTCCAAAACTGCAGTAAAGTCCATGTTTCTACTGCAGGTATGATGACCCGTGCAGAATTCTAATTTTTACCGTATTTTTTAAGACTTGTAGTAAATAGGTGTAGTAAAAAATCTATTGTGTTGTAGTGATAATTAGGAAAACCAAAAAATTGATTTTCCAATGTAATGGTCAAAACCATCTAAGCATCCTTTACAAATGTTTTTATTGAAGGATCGTCACAATCTATTATCATGTTATGATAAAATAACATGACTAACCTAGGTATACTTCGTTCGTCATCTTGCAAACTTAACTCAACCTTGCTTCTCAAAATGTTTCTTTTAGGTTAGAATCACTCAAGTTATCTAAGTTAATGTTCCTCCCTTCTTTAAATTTCTTAATTGATATTTTTTTCAAATTTCAAGTGTTGATCATATTTTTAAAATGTATTTCTGATGTTACTATAACCTACATGGTCACAAACCCATTTGTTAAGTGCTAAAAGAAAACATTGATTCCTAAGCAACAAAATACTCACAATTTTTCACAATATTCTTATTGAAAAATATAAATTTTTAAAAATAATAATAATTACAAAAATGAAGTATATTCTTAAATTGGGATTGAGAGGAAAGGAGTATGGTCAGTTGAATGTTGAAGCACTATTGTTATAATCCAGTTAGTCTCAATTTTTTCTTCCTAGATTTGGATGTTTCTTTGCTTTCTCATCATTCTATGAATCAATGTGACGTCATTTAAGTGTTTTATTTATAAACTTTTTTTCTTTATTTTATTTTTATTTTCTTTGTTTGGCTTATAGTGAATGAATAAATATACTTGATACATAGAGCTACATATTATCAACAAATAAATCAATAAATAATCAATAAATAACATCATTCCAACTTGATAACCCATCAGTTGCTATATCAATTTTGTTTCTTTTATAACTTAGCATTAAAAAAAAAAACCTAGTCACAAAAGTTTGATTAAAGTTTAACTAGAAACTAGACTAATCAAGATCTTCCCTTGCAATTTTCACCCCACACCATAATAGGAGCCATCTTTTCACGGGTGAATGTGTTGTTTTGGTCTCTGTTAGTTCTTGGAGTGTTCAAGGCCACCCAATATTCTGCCTTACATGTCTACTCAATATTGTCTGGAATCCTTGAGAGCTGAGCAATAACATATCAAAAAAAAATTAAGTAAATAAGATATCAACTGTAGAGTGCAAAATTTGGCCCATAATTTGAAAAATTATAAGATCTACTAAGAAGCACTTTCAATATATCGAATACATGATCAGGTAGGTGGTGATGAGTTCAAGGCTGATAGAACTCAATTTTACCGAGTAAAGCATCTACATTTACTAAGGCTTCCGAGTCGAAATTACCGAGTAGATGGATTCAGCTTTGAATTTGAATATTCAAATTAAGTTAGAAAAGTCATCTGCCAAGTATAAATTCTGAATGCAAATTATCGAGTAGTTATAAGATCCCTCCTATTTGGGATTTAAGATTATTCAGAAAAATTGATTGTTATCTAAATCAAGGGGTTATCTTAATCCTGATAGAGACTCAAATCTAAAATCAAAGTATATCCTATATGACTGAATCCTTGTTGAACGAGGATTAAAAATAGCTAAGACTCCACTACAGAAGGATGTCGGGACTTAAGGTAAAGTCATTCAAAACACTCTCAACTAAATATATTTCCTTCAATCAATAACTTGAGTGTCAGAGAGTCTTAGCCGAGACCACTGCCTGCTAATCCTTTGACCATTTTTCTTTGTTCTATAGATATTTGGCTCTCACATGAATATTTGGCTCTCACATGAGTTTGTCATGTGTATTTAAGCAAGTAGGCAAAATTTTGGCATCTACAGTTGGCACCTTTTGTGGAAACCATGGACAAAAAGTCATGACTACAAATCCAACTGAGGACTATACGGTGATAGTTTCAGAAGCTCTGGATACTAGAAACACTAGCGAAACTCTACGAGAAATTGCAAAGGAAAAGAAAACACAAGGAAAAACGATGAAAGCAAATGCTGTGGTAAAAAATTCAAGGGCTTCTAATTAATGCTAGTGTAGAACTTAGAGACCTAACCTAACAAAATCATGAGCTGCATGCTAAGATGAAGGAAATGATGGATCAGATGAACAAAATCAAGGAGATAGAATGTGTTCATGATCAACGAAGCCATTAGGATCGATCTAATTGGTCCAATCAAGAGAAAGGAAAGGAACTAGAAGGTAGCAATGCGATCAATTCTCATAGTAGACGTCCATATGAGTCCACAAGAGACACATTAACAAAGATAAATACGAGATCAATCACTAAAAGTGAGTCAAAGAGCATCCATTCTTAAAGAGAAACTCTTGACATAAGTGATTTGAGGTATTCGCTTGATACACGAAAGCGGTTTAAGTGAAAAGATGATAGGAAAGTTGCATACCGATCAGAACAGTTACAAGACAGAATTCAATACTTGGAAAAACGAGTAGAGAGCCTTAGAGGTTCCAAGAAAACTCAATGGAGAGATTGTGATCCTTTGAGGGCGCTGGAATCACTGTTTATCAAAAGAATAGAAAAAGTTGCATTGCCCACAAGATTCGTGATGCCATAAATAGCCTCGTACAATGAACAGATGGATCTATTAATTCATATCCAAATGTACAACAAGTTAGTAGATGTACAAGGAGTGACTAATGATGCCAAACGCAAAGCTTTTCCTTTGATGTTCTAGGGATCAGCTCGTACATGGTATAGAAAGTTGCAGCCGAGAAGCATTCATTCTCGCATATGTCTCGTGAATTCGCTAGCCAATTTCGAGAAGCAAGGAGCCCAAAAAGGGAAGTTTCTTCACTTCTAGAGATTCATCAAGAGGAAGGGGAGTCACTTTGAAACTTTTTTAAAAGGTTCCATAGCTGTGTCATGCAACTTGGAGCTTTTGAGAATTGGTATGCTTTGGCTGGCAGTACTCGTAACATATGCTTGACTAGACTATGGTTCTCTTTTCGAGAGAATAGACCGAAGTCATACTCTGATGATTTTGAACGTGCTCTGAAGGTAGTAGATGCAGAGGAGCTTTTTCGAGGAAAAAAAAGAATCTATAGGTATCAGCGAGAGGCAAAAAAAGAGAGATGATAATCAAGAAGACGATCGTTCTGGGGAAAAATCTAGAACCATAGAACGTGATTATACTATTGGGCAAAATTCAAAAAGACAAAAAGGCTCTACTTCATAACAACTTTGACACAATTGATAACCACAAGAGAACACATTCTTATAGTGATACGTGATATGAAGCTGTACAAAAAGCCCCACCAATTCAAGATGATTTGGGAAAAGGGAATAAAAGAAAGAATTGTGATTTTCATGAGAAGTAAGGATACAACACTGCCGATTATTGCAATTTGCAAGTTGAATTGAAGATTTAATCAAAGAGGGAAAACTGAATGAGTTCATTGCGCAAGTGCAAGAAGCCCAACAAGATGTCAATAAGGCCGAGTCCCAAAAAAAAAGTTTCGAGGATACAACAAGTGATGATGTCTACATCTATACTATCTCTTGAGGTTCGACACTAGCAGCTACTTTAGTACGAGATGGGAAAAAAAGTATTCAAAACTGTTGCTAGGAAGGAATGCATAGAGATTGGACTTAGTCCACAAGAAGAAAAAAAAATCTAAAACTGAATGAATCAATTCAAAATTTCAGAATTATTATTAGTAAGTCAATATCTTTTATTTTGATTTCTTCAGATTAAATTTAATTGTTAGGTTGAATAATCCCTTAAGGATGATTATAATAAAGTCATGTTATTTAGTTGAATAATCCCTTGAGGATTAAGTTCTTTTATGCTGGTTAATCTCTTGAGGTTTATTACATTGAGCAATAAATTTTATTTGTTTCATATGAATGAGTGGACGAATGATTACAGTTTAAAGCAAACTTAGCGTTAAGTCAGTCATGCTCATGAGGCTGAATAAGTCCAAATGGCGAATGGTAAGCCATAAAAGGCCTTCTAAAGTTAGGTACTTCAGATGGCTAGGAAGAGAGAGACATCATGTAGAACAAGTGATATCATAATATACTCTTGAAAAAAAAAAGTTTACTCTCTCTAATCAATTTGTTAGGTTTCAATCAGTTCGAATCGGAATATATTTTGATGAGTTTTGATCAATCTAAATTAGAACAACATATCCTTTGTAGGTTCCAATCAATCTGAATTGGAACAATCCGAATAGAGACATAATTGCATGTGGGTTCCTATCAAATTGAATGGGAATACAACAATTGTATGAAAAATATAAAGATCACATATGTCACATGAAGTACAATCTGTAAGAATGTAAGATCAATAAGTTAAAATTTTCAAGGCCGACTAAATTTAAAGTAATGGATTATAGTCAGTAACAAATTTCCAGAATAAGATAAAGTTTATTACTTTAATCTTATTAGAAGTTTGAATGGAATAAATACTATTTCTATTTAATTCCATTTATAAAATTTTGGATGGAATTATTGTTAAGTTTAACTCTACCGAATACAAATTCTAATAAAGTAAAACACTTGTAGTTAAATTTATTGGAAGCAAGTCAGTATTTAAAATAAAAAGACTTTGGCTATCTTTCGAATGTAGAAATGTCAAGTTAAAGATGATCTTAGGACTACCGAATTAATAAAGCATCCCATTTTGTGATTCAATCAATATGGCCTGAATGAGTTGCTTCTATAGAAAATCAATGTGAATACAAGTGCAAGTGTTTATAGGAAAATCATAAAAGAAATTGGAGTTATGGAATTTTTAATTTCTTTCTGTACTTCCAAATAAAACATTTATATGGAATACTAGTAGTATGAAGTTCAATCTATCTGGAGAAGCGTAGCCAAAACAAGTGGTGTAGAAGAAAATAAAATAATAGTTTGAAATGCTGAATTGATTAGAATTGTTGGCTTGGACAATTCAATAATGGTAGTCCAAATATTAAAAATTAGAAAAATATATTTATTCGCTTGTGTCGATTAATGACGAGAAGAAAGAGAAGTCAAGAGCTACATGGTTTCCTATAGAGAAGCAAGTGGAATCTAACATGGTGAGACAAAGTAATTGTTGTGTACTTAATATTGGAGTACAAACCATATGATATGTGGAGCTTTGGAATTGAACTTGGGAACGAATGAAATGCCAAGGAAGAAAGATACAACAAATTGGCTACTTTTAAAAGTGGAAATGCCGAATACAATTGGGTGTTGTTCTTAAAAGCCAAGTCTGAGAAGCCGAGTAGATTTAAATGGCTATCTTGGTCCTTTAAACAACAAGCACAGGTACGAAGAAATAGTGGAAATCATTGTGAAGAAAATGTTATACAAAGATAAGAGCGGATCTCGAAGAATAAAGAAGATAGTATAATAGAGAAAAATTCGAGGTGTCGAATTTCTAGTCTAGATTACTGATTAGATAAGAGCGGATCTCGAAGATAAGAGCGGATCTCGAAGAATAAAGAACATCTGCATTTACTAAGGCTTCCAAGTCGAAATTACTGAGTAGATGGATTCAGCTTTGAATTTGAAAATTTAGATTAAGCCAGAAAAATTGATTGTTATATGAATCAGGAGGGTTATCTTCATCCTGATCGAGATTCAAATCTAAAATCAAATTATATCCTATATGACTGAATCCTTGTTGAAAGAGGATTAAAAATATCTAAGACTCCACAATAAAAGAACACTGGGACTTAAGGTAAAGTCATAATCTAAAATCAAATTATATCTCATATGACTAAATCTTTATTGAATGAGGATTAAAAATAGCTAAGTCTCCACTATAAAAGGACGTCGGGACTTAAGGTAAAGTCATTCAGAACACTCTCAACTAAAAATATTTCCTTCAGTCACAGACTTGAGCGTCAGAGAGTCTTAGCCACGACCACCACTAGCTAATCCTCTGACCATTTTATCTGTTCTATAGATATTTGGCTCTCACACGAGTCTGTCATATGCATTTAGTAAGTAGGCAAAATTTTGCCATCTACATCAACCTTATAAATGCATTTACTCCACCATAGATATAGTAGTTCGTAAATGTTCGACAAGTATCAATTGATTTTTTTAAAGAGGACAAAAACAAGATTTGTTATCTTATCAGAATCTCTTACCATCCTAAAATTTCTTTTGTTAAAGTATTATAACTCTTGGATCTCTTTTTATCTATCTAATAACATTATTAGACCAATAGTAAAATCTTATTTATTCGATGTTGTTGTTAGGGAGTCAAACTTAAGCCTAATCCAACACAACTATCATATTAACTCAAAATATTCAGACAAATTCAAAGAATAAAATAAATCCTCCATCCAAGGCACTTATTAGAGCTGTTACATTGTCAACATAATTGTTGGAGGAACAAATAAGAAGCCACGTATTGAATGGACTAGGAGTACAACATATCAGAGTTGATTAATATTCTCAAGAGTCAAATTCATCGACCATATTCAATACATATTTAGCTTAAAATGTTGTTAAGACTGTCTTCTTTTTAAATAGACAAGGGTACACCAGAATCTAGAACTCTCATCAAATTTCAAATTTTCAACTATCTTTTTCAAATATCAAATGACTAAAAGAATAAGAGTACAATAAACATTTTCCACAAAAAAATCAATAAATAAATAAGTTATTTTATAAATACTATAGTAAGCACGTGAAAGAAAAAATAAAGGAACTAAACAAAATCACATAAATTGCAAACAACCCAAAAAAACCCAAATTAACCAAAATATATGGGTGGCATGATGCCAAAGAAGAAATAGCTGGCAGTCCTAAGAAATAGTTGTGTAGTAAGATGAAAAATTAAAAGCTACATGGTGAGATACAAGATTAGAGAATTAATCTAAAAAAATTAAATAGACCCAAGACTAAGTTATTTGAATGAGTTGATCTCATGCTTGCTTACTTCATACGAATGTGTTGTGTAGCTGGTTATTATTGATGAAATAAAGATATAAGCCTCGCCAGTTACTTAAATCTTAGAAGTTTCGTTTTGGATCTTCTATTGTCCTTAGATAAGCTCAACTTGTTTTTTGACGATCTTTTCTTATTAGAGTTTGAAACTCTTTAGCTCAACCTTAATGTCATCCGACGTAACCTCTGTGATTACATCTTCATCCTCATCAACATATTAGGATAGACCTTAGATTTCTTATGCACCCATTCATTACTCATTTTTTAAAATACAAAACTTTTGGGTGCAGGTGTAACTAGGTTTCAACCTTTTAACATCAGTTTCCTAAAGAACAAAAATTTTAATAAAGTGCAAATTATGACTTATTACTTGTTTGTAAGATAGTCATGTAGTGGTGCATTTGGTCGTAGCTATCATATGCCTTATTGTAAGCCTTGAATTTTTACTACGATGTTTAACACCCAATGATAATAACCACAGACGTGAGCAAGGGAAGAGCCTAAACAAATTATTAAGAGAAAAATGGTTAGGAAGGCCAAATAGGCATAAGTGTTATGTTATGTAGGATAGAGGTGACAGGCACACGGTTGTAAGATTGGGAATTGTGCCAATGCCTTATGTTGATGCATGTGCAGATCAACCTTCATGATAAGGTCATCGTTAAGGTTAGAAGGGGGTTGGATGCCCCCCTCCGAGGGTGCGAGGGTGATGCCTTTGAAGTAAAAAATGTCTAAACGAACCCTTGAGAGATAGAATGAAAGAGTGAAAATACACCAAAATAAAAATTGGAAGACAGACATCCTTCTATTGAGGAACAGTTGGTCGTCTGTCCCTCTAGTTGGCTGTTGTTTTGTATAGCCAAACCAATTAGGGTTCTATCATGTTGCTTGCTATCGATGATGAGGACAGTCATTAGACTATCCTCCACAATTGGCCAACGGTGTTTACAGCCATTCGTTGTGCACAACTGTCCGATTGTTTGATTCGGATCTTGTATTGTTTTGGCAACATTTTTTCACCCCATAGAAAATATATTTAAAGGCCTTCTAGGCACCCTTCCCAAGACATCTGGGAAGTCTCCCTAGCACACTCAAAATCTCAGAGACAACTGAAAAAAGGATTCAAAGGGATTTAATGAAATCATCCTAGAAGTAGGAAACACTTTTGAGTGTCTTTTAGTCAAAGATTTCTTAGTTCAGGCATTTTTCTTTTCTCAAAGCCTAGAAAAGATACATCCTAAAGGCAATTCTTCTCTTCCTTCTCTCTTCTAAGCCCTTGGAGGGGCACATGCCTAATCAAGGGCATGTGATCCATTGAAGGAAAGGAACATGCCTTGGTCCATGGCGTGCTTCTCCCAACCAAAGGCTTTTTTTTAATGTCCCAACCAAAGGCTTTTTTTAATGTTTATGTTTATACATATTTTTATATTTATTTCATTTATGCTTCTTCTATTCCTGTCTTTATTTATACATTTATTTTATGTCCTTTAGTTCATGCCTTTTATTTTATTGCTCTTTTGTTATGTCAGTATTCATTGTTTTTTAATTTACTTATGCTCTTTACTTTATGCATGCTTCTTCTTCCCTTTTCTTTTATTTTTGGGGTTTGATGAGTGTATATATGGCCATAAATAAGTGCCTCTTGGCATGGTGAAAGTCACTCAACAGAAAACCCTAATTTTTTATTTACTTTATTATTTAATGTCTTCTTTACGCATCTTTATTTATGCTCTTCTTTTATTCCTTTCCATATTATTTTGTTGGGCTTGATAAGAGGTTGGGATCTCCTATTAAAGGCTTTTCTAAGCCTATTTTAAAGGAACCGCTTAAGGGATATGTCTTTTCCTTGTGCTTAATTTATGTTTAGTTATTCAATGTATGTTGTCAATATTCTCTTCTTTCATCTCCCCTCTTGGTTTTAACTCATAAGTGGTTATTCGTGAGTTCTCTTTATCCAATAAAGATGATATCCAATCAATGAAAATTCACTTAACTTGGAATCTTGGGGATAAGTCTTTCCCATAGGCTTATTCCTGAAGATCAATAGGCCATATCATTTAATGATTTAATTGTGTTTTTGCTTATTTTTATGTTTATTGCACGTTTCTTTTGGGTGTGAATTACTTTATTGTTTATTTATGCTAGTTGTTATTTCTACTTTTTACCTTTATCATGCCATTTGATTATTACTATGCTTTCAAATGTTGTTATTTGTTTCCTTTATTTTATTCTATTTTATACACCTTTTATAAGAACTATCGTTGTAATCCTATCTTTTTCCCCCATGTTTGCCAAGGATTGTAATATATTCTCCTTCCCTCTTTCTTTGGTTGAATATAACTATCTTGATATGATCGCCCACATGTTAAAGAGGATATATAAAACGAATGTGTGCATGATTAAAACAAAACAACTTAGGTGGACTATAGAAACTAATAAAACATTCTAATTTGGTAGACCCTAGTGGAGGCCAGACATCTTGTATAGGGGGGCCGAAGGTTCGTACCTAACTTCTCGAAACCCATCTTTGAAGGGATGAGAATAGTTTACATCTTGAAGAAAGGGATTGAATTCCCCCATCGTTGTGTGCCAACAGAAACTTGGGTGGTGACTCCATGATCATTCTCCAAACTTACCTTTGTGGCTTGTTTGTGTTCCCTTTAGTCCTGAAAAGATTTTGATGTCGTGTCCTCGCAATTGCTTAGAGTGGATGAAAGCCCCGCTCACACTTATAATGATGAATCCTAGATTAATTGGCTATTCACACAATAAGCATACAATTAAAATGACCTTTATATAGCCAACTTTAGTCATATGCCCTCCCTTAGGTAGAATAATATACCCAATCATGTGATGGAGGAGTTTAGCTTTAGAACATAGCTAGTATATAATTGATCTCCCATCAGTGTCAACATTATGCTTGTCACAACTAACTTTCATAGCCTTGGCGTAATCAGTGTCTTTATTATACCATCTCCACTCATTTCATATATAATTTTACACAAAATTAGGAGAACATAAAATTTGATTTACTAATACAACTAGGGGTCAAAACCATCTCCTTATCTTTTACTTAGGCTCTGATAAAAAACTGTCACTGCAAAATTAAGAAAAGTACATACCATAATTAAGAGAACCTAAAATTTGATTTTCCAACTTAAGGGTCAAAACCATCTCTTTATCCTTTGCACATGTTTTGATTGAAGGATCGTTACAATCTATTGTCATGTTATGATAAAAAAACAGGACTAACCTAGGTATATTTCGTTCATCATCTTACAAACTTAACTCAACTTGCTTCTCAAAATGTAGTTTTTAGGTTAAAATCATCCAAGTTATCTAAATTAATGTTCCTCACCTTTTTCAATTCTTAGTTTATATTTTTTCAAACTTCACGTGTTGATCACATTTTTAAAATGTATTTATGGCGTTATTGTAACCTACATGGTCACAAATCCATTTGTTAAGTGTTAAAAGAAAACATTGATTCTCAAGTAATAAAATACCCATGAGTTTTCACAATATTCTTACTGAAAAAATATAAATTCTTAAAAATAAAAATAATCATAAAAATGAAGTATTAAATAACTATAAAGGGATAACTACTATGAATAAAATTTTTATATAAATTATCGGTCATAATTAATTTAATTTTAAGTATATTATATTTGATCATTCATAAAAAAAATTCATAAGAAGCTCAAGTCCTCGTTGGACCTATTTTAAATGGAGAGAAATTATTATTATTATTTGGCTATATGGTTTTCAACTTTGCTAGATTCAATCTTTTCAACTTTACTTCTAAATTTGTCGTACAGGAAAAAAATAGAAACTACATTATCACTGTTTTTTACTATACATAATTAAAAAATAACAATATAATATTACTTGTTTCATTATAGTATATTAAAAAAAATACTTCCCAAATTTTTAGTAGTAATTCTTAAAATAAGGCTTGTTTCACCATTTTGGTCTTTCCCATACTTTTAAGTCTTTTTTTTTCAAAAAAGAAAAAATTGGCCTTATCTTTGATTTTAGCGCAACATTTTCATATCTCAAACCTTTCTTATTGCTTTCCTTGATACCAAGTTCAAATTGCATTTTCTTTAAAAATAAAAAAAAGAAGTTGAACAATGTCCATCTCATCAACAAGGGTACATGTATTGCTCTTCGTAGTAACCATAACATTAGTTCAAGTATCCTATATCTCTCTTTATGGACTTAATTTAGTTTGCTATTCAAATATTGATAAGTTTTGCCAAAATTGGATTCTTTTGGAAGACATTTTGATAACCGTTGCTTTTTCTTTTTGTAAGTAGATACTACTAACGTACTTTGTCTAAGGTTAACTTACATGTGAAATATTCTAGTGGGTTGCCTATTTTGTGATGTTAAGCTTGTAGGTTGCGTGATATTGGGTTTTTGCCACTTGCAAAGTGTCGAGGATGGGGTTGCCAAAAGAAAAATCAAATTCCGTCCTTGGTGAAAAATGACCATTACATAAATGTGGGAGGTGTGATAACACAAGTCATAATTGCGAGACATGCCGATTAACTAATTATTTGTCAACCCAAAGAAATCAAGAAGGTCCATCAAACTAAATGATAATGTTGTTTTACAATTAATGCTTTCATATGTTAACACTCAACATAATTTTTATTTTCTTTTTAATTAATCACTAACTATTGCACTATACTAATGTTTATTTCAAGTCAAACTATATGACAAAAGACAATTTCTTTATCATTTTTAAAGGTGGAAGGACTATGGTGTATATGGTTCATGGGCCAAATGTCAACTTCAAATTAATGGGGTATTAAACAATTTGTACAAATCTTATCCTTTAGAGAATGAAGCTAGAAAGGCATGGGCTTTACACAAGCCATCTTGGGAGTGACCAAAACATGGAATGATAAAAACCACAATGAAGCAATTTTACGTACCCTCTCCACACACAACCATGAGATGTTTGGATGTATTGTTTTGCCTTTAGCATATTGGATGCATTTGCATTTGTCACAAATTTGTTTCATATTTAGCGTATTGGACGCATTTTATCATACTTCATGTAAAGTTGCACACACGACAGCTTTATGAAAACCATCATGCAGCACGATAGTTTCATCATGAACGAATATGTGACATTTCTAAACTAAAATTTTATAATTTCAACACTAATTTATTTTAAACATGGTCAATCTTGGTAGATATCAAACCGAAAGGTAAAAGAAAACTACAATAAAGCATAAATCCAAAATAAAGTATAAACCTTAAATTTCTATGCTTCAAAAAAAAAAATCAAAGAAATGTCAATCTCAATCAAGAATCCAGTTGTTACCTTTAGTTCTTCAATCTTGCAAAAAAAAAATCTATGCTTTGAGAGCAATAAACTTTCAAGAATCTTCAGGAAGCATGCGCGCATAATGGGTTAGAGGAAGAAGTAAAATGCTTTGTAACTTTAAAAAGGTTGACTCTCTTTTAATATTTTACATGAAAAAGGGTTCATGAATATTTAAAACAAAAATTGAGGTTGGACTTAGTTAGGAAGCCTCTAAAAGGGGTCAAATAAAAAAAGTTCCATTCTTGATAATTTTTGTTTTGTTGCTACATCAAAGACAGTAGTATCAATCTAAAAAAGAAAAAGAAAAAGAAAACTTAGTTAAATCTCACTTGTTTATTGTCATTCTCTTCTCGGTTCATATGAGTGAGTTATTTCTCTATGACTTGAAAAATAATACATGTTTCTCAAATCAAATTTAGTATTTCAAGAGTTTTATCAAATTAAATTTTGTGTTAAAGAGTTTAAAATATTACTTATATAAACTGATTTTTTAAAGAGAATTAGGGTTTACGGCGTGGGAAATAACATGAGTGTATATATAATTGTTTTGTTCCTTTTAGTAAATTTATCATTGGGTAATATTTTTAAAAGAAATTAAAATAAAAATGTGGATGGAAGAGGTAGAAAGTGGCTCCGAACGGAGCAACCCATTTTGAAAACATATTTATCAAAAAGGAGCCCAAGGTTGGCGATGTTATACGTTGTTCCCGATGGATCCTAGTGGGGTGGGCCAAGGGTTGGATCTAGGTAGTATGAGTTTGGGCTTAAGACAGTCGAGGCGAAATTCTCAACCTCTCTTCGCCTCTGTACGTTTAATAGAATGCCAACAAAACAGAAATTTAAGGGGGGAAAAAAAAAATCAAGTGATCAGGATCTCCATCGCAAATTTTACCCAGAATCGGATTGCTAAAGCATTTATTTGTCAATGAAGAAGGACAATGAATGGTGATAAAGAGTTTAAGGAGCTCAATTTGGCGGTTTGATCCTTCACAATCATGTGGTTTTCATTCTGGAGATCCAGAGATCGTTTCTCCATAGAAGAACTCAGGTTTTCCAATTTCAATTTTTGATCTATTTTCGTAGCTTCATTTCCGTAAAATTCTAGGGTTTTATTGTTCAAGCGATGAAGTTATGTATTGCCTGTAGTTGTCGCTACTTAGGAGGAAAATTGTAATCATTGTTTTGATAATCTAAGTGAATAGAGTCAAGGCTCCACTGAAATTAGGTTTCTATAAATTGTTTTTTGAGTTAAAAACGGAAGCTTGAGTGATGTCGATTCTCTTTGTTTTTTATTCTTTTGAGGTAAATTGTTGTTGTCTTGCTGGGTGCAGATATTTAACTGATCAGCTGCAGAAAGTTCAAATCGTTAATGAGGTTAATAAGGTAAGTGATGTTTGTTTAGTTGTTTGGGGTATCTGCCCTTGTTGTTGTTCTTTCTCTGTGTTTTCAATGTCCTCAAGTTGTTTTCATTAATGAAGGATTTCGTGATTGAGGCACTGAGATCAATTGCGGAGTTGTTAACCTATGGGGACCAGCATGATGCATCCTTTTTCGAGTGAGACTTCTCTATGTTTATGTTTCATTCTATGCTAACGTCTTAGTTTCGCAAGTTTATGTCATGGTTCATATCTGTAGATTTTTCATGGAGAAGCAAGTCATGGGGGAGTTTGTCCGTATACTAAAAGTTAGCAGAACTGTGACTATTTCGCTTCAATTGTTGCAGACAATGAGCATTATGATCCAGAACCTAAAAGATGAACATGCTATATGTAAGTTTGTTCTTTATGGGAGAATCTATTTGTGTTTGTTTTAGTTTCATTTTTTTGTTTTGACTAAATTTTTTGCAAAATTTTGCAGACTACATGTTCAGTAATGAGCACATTAACTTTTTGATAACGTATTCTTTTGACTTCCAAAATGAAGAGCTGTTGTCATACTATATATCCTTTTTAAGGTTAGCATCTTTTTTTTCCCCACCCTGCAACCACCCACCGCACCCCTACCCCCCCCCCCCCCCCCCCACCCCCCCTACCACCCCGCCCCCAATTTTACTAAATTGCAAAAGTGAGGTTTGCCTTATTATGCTGACTGGTATCCACTGGCATGTATTACAATTCTGGAAGAGCAACAAGTGGAAAACTAAACAAAAATACAGTTTCTCTGCTTGTGAAGACTCAAAATGTGAGCTCTCTGCACTTTTGTATCTTGATGATTTCGAGATCAACTTTTATTGTTGTAGTTTTTTTTGGATATGGTTGTTTACTGTTTCTTGATACTTGTTTTTGGGGAAGTTTTTCGTGTTTGTCCTTTTCTTTTGACCTCAAGTGATTGGAAGAAGTGTCTAAAAATCTATTGAAAGTGATTAATTTAAGAGTAACAGCTCTTTTTTCTTGGAAACATTCAGTATCGGGGGCATCACTTTAATATTTTTTTGTGCTTTAAGTCATTTATTCACCAACTAAATAGCGTTGGTAGCAGTCCACTTGAACATCCAATTGCTCTGTTGTTTCTGGTTGCATGACAATTATTCCAAAGTTTGGTAGAATAAGTAGATTTCCAACTTAGCAAAAAAGTTTCAGCTTCTGAGACAATTTTTTTTGGCTACAATGAACAAACTTGTTACATCAGTGTCACATTTCTTCTCCATTGTCCTCTCTTTTTTGTGTTATGATGATCTCAACCTTGGTTCTTCTAGGAGGAAGTAGTTTCTTTTCCGCTTTATACTGAGGCAATACGGTTTGCTTTCCATGAGGAGAACATGGTTCGCACTGCTGTACGTGCCCTCACACTTAATGTATATCATGGTCAGTTCTTTTGTTTTGGCTCATTTCTATTTATCTTCTTATTTTATTACTCTTCTGATGCAATTATAGTTTAATATGTAAAATTACTATCTCTTATATACTATTCCTGTTTTCAGTCGGAGATGAAAGCGTTAACAAATATATCACTGTTGCTCCACAGTCAGATTATTTTTCAAATTTGATTTCATTTTTTGGGGAGCGGTGCATTGATTTAAATAGATTAGTCTCACAAACTCTCAAGTAAGAGCCGGAAACTGTAATCTTTTCATGACAATGACCATATTTTTTGCTGTTCTTCCTAAAAATATCATTTGGTTACTGAGACAGAAACCCAGTCCCAGATTCAAATTCCATGATTATTGATGCTGTGGATGATATTGAGGACAATCTCTATTATTTTAGTGACGTCATTTCTGCTGGAATCCCTGAAGTTGGGAGGTTAATAACAGACCACATGTTGCAACTTTTGATATTTCCATTACTTCTTCCATCTCTACAGATAAATACTATGAATGTATGCTCTCTAACTTTTTTTGTGCTGTTTTCCCATCTTTCTTTTCTTTTTCAATGATTTCATTTCATTTCCTGGGGCACTTTTTTGACAGTATGGTTTGGCTTTGACTTATATACATGCTTCTTGTTTCTATATAACTTAGAGCTTGTAATTCTAGGAAATAGAGATTGGTGCTGTCACTTCTCTGTATCTACTTTGTTGCATCCTGCGCATAGTTAAAATCAGAGATTTGGCAAACACCATTGCTGCTGCTCTTTTCTGTCCAGTGGAGGCCTTTATTCAGAATTTTGAGGCTAAACAAAATGGCTTTACGACTGAAAGCCTACAGCTAGATCATAACCGTGTTAGAGAGGTGGATGCTGGAAGTTTAAGAGTCAAAGTATTAGACATGTATTCCTCCCAAGTTCATCCTGAAGATGTTATCACCCAAAATAACCGTACTAATTCTCATTTGGCTTTGAGGTAACATGTCCATGATTATGGCTTGATGTAGATGATCAATTTCAATTTCTTTGGATTATTAGCTTAATATGATTCATATCTTTGCTGCTTGTGCTATATTTATTTGGTTTTTGCAATATTTCAGACGTGCTATGTCTTAAAAGCATGAATGCCTGCTAGTTTGCTTATTCAGACTTAGCCTTACTTTTGGAATCTGAAATTCTGATTGATAAAAATTATGAACTTTTGGAATATTGATATTGAATCATTATACTGTGATTATCTCTTTCTGATCGAAACTTTGTTTTGGTCTAAAGTGTTTTCTGTGGGATACGATGGTTGTCCTCTAGTCTTCTTCCCAAATTCTACCTTATCCAAAGCACTTAACCTTAAGCTAGATGGAGAGCAGCTAGGTTTTGGTGACAATTGAGGGTATTCTACTTGCTCAGGTCTAGCAGATTGGGAATGGGGGCCAGGAATAGAGATAGCATTCTTCTAATAATTCTAAAAAGGCTTAAAAGAAGGATTTTTAAGAGTTAGCTACTACTTATGGGCAAGAAATTGGAGCTAGTCGATTGGCTGGGAAGCTTTATTACAAAGAGATAGAGCCTTCTCTAATGGGAAATCAGTGCAGGCAAGAAAAGTAATGATAATGGTGGTGGAGTGTTTTTCCTTTGTTTACCTTTGACCCTTCCTTTTTTTACCTTGTATACATACTTCTCTGTCATGGCCAGAATTACATATTCTAATTTTAGCCAATTACTACCTACTTTTCTATGTGGTATGATCTTAATATTGACATAAATGATCTGTAGGGAGGTTCTGCTTTCTTACATTACAAGTGGAGATGACGTGCAAGTTTTGGGTTCTCTGAATGTGCTGGCAACATTGTTGCAAACAAAAGGTTGTATTATTGAATTCATACCAGCTTGGTTCACTGCTCTATTTTTTGGTTTTCTGAGTTCTTATCTACGTCTATAGAATTGGATGAATCAATGCTAGATGCCCTTGGCATTCTTCCTCAGCGTAAACAACACAAGAAACTCTTGCTGGTAAGTTGTAATGAAGATCAATTTACTCTTTTCGTAAATAGATCCTTACTTAATTGGTATAAGATTATTTACTGTGCTTGTCACTTTAAAATAAAAAAAGAAAGAATTTTTTGATACATTTGTGTGTTACAATATCATAATCTAAATAAGAGTTGGTTATATTTGTTGCTCTGAAATAGTATCCTACGAGGCTTTTTGCTTGCATTGACAAAGTGACTAGTTTTAACTCATAACAGAACTTCGTAGGTGGACATTAGATTAAATGGTTAGAACATCTGTTTTTAAATCCTATACTTGATATACATCAATTTAGAGAGAGAGAGAGAGAGAGGGGGGGGGGGGTGGGGGAATTACTACCATGGTTCTTGAACATGAAGCTAACTTTGTTATAAGTATCAATGTCATGAAAATGACTGAATTAAGCAGCATTAAAGTGATTTTATTAAGATAGAGAAAAGCAGGAAAGCAAACTCTTTATCTGAAAATAGAGCTTCCTGAGGCAACTTAGAGCCAACGAATTAAAACATCATTTGGGGGAAATCTTGAGCAATCAGATTTGACTGAATTTGGCAGAACCAGCAGTTATCAGCCAGAATGTAGTAAGTACAAATTATAGAGCAGTATGCAACTAGTATAGGAGTAACCTACAAAATTTATTTCTTATCTATAGGAGCTCTGCAAAAATATTTCTTATCTATGAACATCTTGATTGCATCTTACAACTTAGAAAGTGGATTCAAGTCCTGGCTACAGGGGGTTTGCAGAAAGAAAACTTGTTATTTCTGAAAATAAAACAACGATTCACTAATTCCAAAGATGAGGCTGTGCTTATGTCTTTGTTGGTGAATCATGGTTAAGAGGAAAAGAGCTTTGTTAAGGAAATGACTATGGAGGTTTCCTTTAGAGTCAAAATCTCTTAACAGCACATTATCAGTCAAAGTAAACATGGCCTTCATGAGAACAGGGGGATGTGAAAATGGCTCTTCATGGTTCTATGAAGAGTCCTTGGAAATCAATTTCTCAAGATTACCCCTCTTTTTCAGCCCTAGTAAAGTTAGATCTTCAAAATGGAGAGAGAACCTAAATTTTGGAGCATGTACGGTTAGAAAATTCTCTTTTATACTTTTTCTCTGCGACAATTTATACATTGTGTAGACACCATTACCTAATCATCAAGTATATGGCAGTCTCTTCCTCCCTTTCCTTGGTTTGGATTTTTGGAACGTTAACTTCATGAGAAATTTGAATGAGAGAGACCCAAGAATTGACTATCCTCTTACCTTTGCTGGATGAAGTTTCCTTGAATGAAATGAGAGAGCATAAGAAGATTTTGGCAGCTTGACCATCCAACATGTTTTCTTGTAAATTCATCTTTATATGGCTAATTGATGAGTAATCATTAGATGAGGTGGTTAATATGTTTTGGAGAGGGTTCATGTGATTGCTTATTTGTGGGTTTCAACTTTAAAAGAGTTTCAAGGGATTTCTTTTTTCTTTTTTCAAAAGGATTGTGAAGCTATTGTGCTTTGATCTTCCCTATGTGAATTTGATTGTTTCAATTTTTGTTTCATTTGTCTTGTTGTGGACCTCTAGTCCACTTTATTGTAGTTTTAACTTCTTTGATCAATAAATTCTTTGTTGTTTCTTAGAAAGCATGGTGCAATCATCGATCCCCAAAATTTCTACACAGGATTTGGTAGGTCACTAGTATAGTTCCCTTTCCATGATTCTGCTATTTACTGAAATAATCTTACTGGATAGATAGGGCATTTGTAGTGAGTGAGGGGGTCAAGGACCAAGAAGTGAGCTAGGCCTTCTTTTTTAGGTTCATTTGGATTCCTTTTGTTTGGAATTTCTAGTTATCTTGATAGGAATATCATTTAGTCTTTCCAGCCTGCTAGTGTGATTTGGGAAGCTAAAGTGCTTTCTAAGGTTCAGATTTTTGCTTGGGTTATGTCTCTTGGAAAAATCAGCAATGGTTATGTTATTCAAAAAAGATTTCCAAACTGTTATGTATCCCCCACTTTTAGTGTGTTGAAGGAATATGTAATGTATGGATCACCTTTTCTAGTGCTGCAGTCTTTCTCATAGCATGTGGTTTGAACTTCTTCAGGTGGCTACTGTTAAGTGGCACAGCCAACTTCTTTGTGTGGTTTTCTTTCATAATTATTTTATGGCTTTGGCAGAGGATATAAGGCAAAAACTTTAGGGATTGTGCTCATTTGACTACTTTGTGGGTGATTTGGCACAAAAGAAATAGGAGGATTTTGAAGATAGATACGAGGAAGATATTATTATTTTATGAGATGAGCTTCAGTCTCAAAAATTTTAAGGGTACTTAACTTCTCTCTATATACTTGATTTGGGAAGGAGTTATTGGTTAACTTTGGCTGTTGACTCTAGTTTTCGTTGTCCATAGATTCTCTTTATGAGTTGTTCAGCATATGCTGTTTAGACATTTTTGTGATTTGTTAGTTGGAGCTTTTGTGCACAGCATGTTCACTTTTGTATCTACCCTTTTCTTTTAATGGAAGTCTATGTTTTTTCTAAAAAAAGAAAAAAAAAGTGGATTATATTGGTGTAAAAGTATTCAAACTGTCAAATGTTAATTGCATGGTATATGTTTTTCTTCTTTGCTTCACTTAAAACAGATGTTTACCTTTCTTAACCAATAAAATGAAAAATAAAAAAGTTTCTCATGTTGAATGCTATATAGTGGTATATAACTTTTTTGTCCTGATTTCAAATCTTGCAGCAAGCATTGGTGGGTGAGGGGTCAGATGAGGAGCAACTTTTTTCATCAGAAACTAATATTGTAAGGGATGGCATCAATGGTGAGCTTGACGGATTTACACAGAAGCTGAAGGTACCGATGCCACTTGCTTTTTTTACTCATTTCTTTCTCTCTTTATTTCAATCTTTGCCCTTCCTCTGCCACCACAATATTCTATTACCTATATCTTTCATTACCATAATTGCTTCACATATTTTAAAGTTTTCATTGTCATTAGATTGTGCACAATTTCTCAGTATGATATAACAGAGGTCTGAATTTCTGTGGTAGGAGCCCATTCGAGATGTGTTCTGAAACTTATTTCCGCTAAATCTACTACCATTTTTTTCCCTCTTTTTCATTTTTTATTTAGAAACATGGTTGTACTCCCTACTGCTTCTGTGTGAAATATTTTTGAACTTTTGGCAGCTATTACTATATCATACTGGTACAGTTATTTGTTCTTGTTAAATGAATGAGCTTATTTTAATTTCATAGTTATATGTTTTGCAATCTTGGAAATAGTGAGTATATCTATATACCTGTTGCTGCTGAAATTCAAGGCCTGAATTATTAAATGTTGTTAAGAAACTAAGATGAACGATAAAAATAAGAACGATAATAATGACACAAGATCTTATGTGGAAAACTCCAATATCGAATAAAAATCATGGGCTGTCAGAGACAGAGATTTTCACTATATGAAAAATATTACAATCATATAGACTTTCAACTCATTCTCAATAACCTTTTCCAATAATCCCAATACACCCTCTCTTTGCCCAAGCTATCTTAGTCACAATTACACCTTCTTGGGGAAATTTAATCACCTCACTAAAGAGGATTTAGCTAGAGCTAAACCTGAGATGCTTTTGAGTGGTGCACTAGTAGGTTCCTTTATTTAGGCTTCCAAGTCTCATTCCTAGTTTTAACTAAGCAATGTGGGATTAATGCACAAACCTTTATACCTAAATTTACTATTAAAATAGGATCCGTTCTTTTTTAATTGAAATAGAGCTCTCTAATAAAATTATTATCCTTGTAGGATTTTTAGGAATGTTCTTTTATTTAGCCAATATCCTAACAAATGTTGTTATAGTTTCCTTGCTGGTACGGGGTTTGGAATTTTCACTTATTTCATTGTCTTTCTCCTGTATTTTTTTAACTTGTTTTGGATTTCTGTTTTGCTTTTAGAAAATGTCGCTCATTTTTATGAGTTCCTTGCTTGATCGTACTATGTCCACTGTACTTCTTATGTAACTAACAGGAACAGTATGGAGTGTCATGTTCGTTTTCAGAGTTGGGAACAAGCCCTCTTGTAAATCGAAATCAGGTAAATTAAATGCTTAGTCTGGAACAGAAATTAATTTTGTGAGTGTCAAAAGCCAATGAAGCAAAAGAAAGGATAGTAAGGATAGTGAACTTTGCCTTCTGATGAGAAGACAAATTTTTTAAAATGAAAAGTTATGGAAATTAAGTCAGTTCTACATATTGATTTGGGAAAACTGCACTGCAATCTCATGCAGTTTCCATTAAAGTCGTGGAATCTCCCTGCTGTTATAAGCCTTAAAATAGACTAGTTGTCTGCCCCATTATGGAAATTATCAATTTTCCACCAAAGACATTCTTCCCAAAATTTCCAAGAATAGTCATATGACATTTCAGAAAACTGTCTCTTTGAAGCTAATTTTTGAACTTTTCTTTTTGCCACAAAATACCTATAAGAACCATAATGAATCACTCAAATATATGTATGAGCTAAACCCCAAAGATAAGCTCAGACCCACCAAACGTCTTCATTTTTTCACCACTGAATAGCAGAAAACGAAAATAAACTATTAATGAAGCCTCACAAAAATTGGAAAATGAAACTAATGAATTCAAGAAAGAGACTCTTGACTTCTAAAATGATTTTTGATAAAACTGCATTGAGCATCTTTTGCATATAACACCTTATCATTGGACTTTAAGAGATAACATCTTTATCACACATTTCATGAAACAATCTTTGTGCACACTCCGTGTCAGCATCTACACGGTAAGTAATTTACTGTCATCTCTGTACTAAAACTCTCTCAATTGACAATGGCAACTCTATATACACCACCAGTTCTCACCCTTAACCCCTCTGCTCTGTTCACCCTTGGCCTCCAAGTCTACTCATTGACTCTTCACCTCTCACCTCTCCTGTGGCTCTCGCTCTGGCCCAACTTTTGCCGTTAAATCATCGAAAAGAAGCAGCAACAATGAACTAAGGGGGCTACAATCTACAATGTTTCCATGGCTGTGACTACGATCATTGGGTCATTGTCATGGAGTTTTCCGAAGAGCCAAACATTCTTTCTGCTGCTCTTCAATGTTGCTTGCTTGTTTTGCTAGATGATGAAAGTTGTACTATTAGGCATTTAGCTTTTTTGTATGTCCACAGTTCCGTGAATTTTGACATGAATCTCTACTGCCATGCAATTGTTTACACGCATTGCTGAAGTTAGATTCTTAATGATTTTTATTCTGTAGTATGGGAGAGGAGAACTTGGGTTTGGTTCCCACAACCCCACCCCACCCCCCCCCCCCCAAACCCAAAAAAAAAAAAGAAAAAAAAGAGGGAGGTATTTGGTTGGTGTCAAGAACTGTGCAAATATTCCATAGTTCTTTTTGAATGTAAAAACATTGTTGAAATTCTATTTTAAACCTCTTCGGTATCTATAAAGGCCAACAAAACAGCAGGGTGACATATGACGAAAACTGAAACTAAAAAATCTGTCACTTTGACTGAGGCAGCAGGGGTTGCCAATAGTATTAGCATTATTGATTTATATATATTTCATTTAATTGAACATATTAAACAGTTCTGAAATCTGCAATTAATTGTTGTCATGGAATATGTTTCTAGGTGCTTGATGCATTAGTCAGTCTTTTCTGTCGGTCAAATATATCTGCAGAAACATTGTGGGACGGTGGTTGGCTTCTACGCCAGTTGCTCCCTTACAGTGAGGCAGAGTTTAACAGCCATCACCTTAAGTTGCTGAAGGTAAGTTATGAGCACCAAATGGATTTTTGGAATCACATTAACATTTTTAGTTGTTGATATTTAGCTATTTTATATAGATCTTAAGCTTGTTGACAGTATTTGTGAATTAGTGGCTGTTATTAGAATTATGCATTGGACTTTAATTTATTGCACAGAGATTGGTATTTGTATGTGGTTCTGAGATATGCTAGTTGATGCCCTGTTAGAACTGTTATGTTCTTATGTTTATCCTTTGAGGATTCGAAGGGGAAAAACAACTGAAAAAATTGCTAATACCTCATAGTTTGATGAGTAAAAAGGAAGAATCTGACTGAGAAGGGCTTCTGTATTGATTTTATTGAGTGGGACTTCATAAGTAATTTCCCTTATAGTGAGGAACATTCACTGTAAGAAAACTCAAGAATGCAATTATTTCACAAAATTGTGAACCGAAAAAAAAGTCTATAAAAAAATACTATGGGAGGCTTATTTTAGCTGTCTTCAGTGTCATTGATCCATTTTCTTTATTGGTCTAATTATGTAACTCTGTTGTTGTATTCCAATGAAATTAGTTTGATCTGTAGCTGGTGAGTTTTTTTTGTTAACTCCTAGGTTGGGATTATATAAATCTATATCAACTATATCATGTATTTGAGTTGTCTTTGGCAAGTACAAAAATAAAAAAGAAAAGGTTGTTATTGGCAAGTACATAACATCATTAAAACATTGCATTTGGAAACTTAGGGTAATCTGATGTAAAGCATCATAGGGTTTTTGTTTCCTTTTCACTTCTAGTTTTCATAGGATTTATTTACTGTCTCTATTTTGTTGATTGAGTTGGACTAGAATTTCTTATTTAGGTATTCTGATAATATTGGATCTTGTACTGTATGGTTGGGCTATTGACATCTGGATTAGATGTTGGGCTCTGTGGTCTTAAGATTTATGTGAGTAAACTTAAGATTATGGGCTTCCTTGTGTAAATTCAGGGTTTAAGAATCACACTGCTATAATGTTCTCTGTTTTTAGTGTAATTTCTTTTCATCTTTGCCAGTATAGTTAGGCAGAGGCCCAATACATGCATACATGATTGTGTGTTTTTTTCTTTTCATTGGGTTTATATTTCTTGCATAATTGAGCTCGAAATCAGGGGTTTCCCAAAGGAATTCAAAAAGTGATAACTTTTGATTTTGCGCTGAAAGGAAATCTAACCTTTTCTTTCGAAGCTGTTATATCAGTACAGTTAACAGTATCTTTTGTCAGGTGCACAGATTGTACCAACTTTTAGTTAGACTTTTGTAGAGTTTCTTGCTCCCCTCCCTCAGCGAGGATTCTTTCTATATAGTGGACATCAGGTCCACCAGATATTTACTCTTTTCTATTAATTTAGTTCAATGTTTCCTAAAAAAGGAAAAGAAAAAAAAAGAGGGGAGAGAGAGAGAGAGAGAGAGAGAGAGAGAGAAGCAAATCCAAGGTCTTATGCCATATATTTATTAGAGAAGGCATAAAGGGAAGACTGGGAGCAAAAAGCCAAGAAGGTTAGAGTTACAAAAGGATTACCATCGGGGATTTAGGACTGAGAAAGTTGAGATTGATTAGGAACGAGGTAAGCTACGCAAGGGATTGGAATGGGCAGCCTACTAATCATAATTTTGCATCCGACCAACAGTTTACAAGGTTTTGTTTTATGCATTTAAAAGGTCTTAATTTTAGTTTTAATGCATCATTGAAGAAGGATCATAAAGGCATCAAATTGTGGAATTGGGTGGCAAAGAAACTTCAAAGCAACTTTAGCTAGTCAATAAAATTGAATAAAACATAATTTAGCTCAGTATTTGTTATGCCTTCTTATTTTTTGGGAATTTGACAGTTAATCTTGCAACCGTAGACTCTGTTCTGTTTCTTTATTTCGCATTTCTTTGATTCATTTTTTCCAATCGGAGACATAAACAATGACAAGGATAATCTTTCGAAAAGGGACTCTCTAAAGGAACCGATGAATTAATGTAAATAATATTTTCACAATCAGCTTGTGGTTTAAATTTTTCACTGACATGGTAGACTTTCTTATGCACAGGATTCATACAAGAATTGTACCAGTTCTCTTCTACAGGAGATTAGAGGTTTCTGGCCTGATCTAATTATAGCCGTACTCTGTGATGAGTGGAAAAAATGCAAAACAGGTATTTAAATGAACCCTACCTTAACGCTCTGTAGGTTTCAAATGTATTACTGATGTCCTCCAAATGGAACTTGTAGTAATTGAAGCTTCATCACCTCGGAAAGAACCCAAGTGCATACTTATGCCATTACAGAATTCCTTTTCTGAAGGTAGACTTAATATTTGTTTGTTAATGGATAGTTTGAAATTGAGGATCATGAAAATAGACTCTTTTCTACTTTGTTGTTTATACTTGGACAGAAATTCATATAACTTATCTGTCGAAAATACAGGTATTATTTCTGCTGAATCATCTTTTACTGCTGGTGAAAGAATGTGCGAGTTGGTGAAGGTTTGTGTTTAGTTTTTGTTTAAGTGAATCTTAAGACGTTGCAGATTTTTCAATCTGTGGCATGTTTGGAGCTTAAAGTAACGTTGCTCTTCCGCTTCCAGTTCTTCCTTTGCTCCTGTTTTCTCTTCCTTGCGCCTACCATTATCTCTTCTTTGATTTGTGATTCAATAGATAAATTATGATGTTTGACTCTTAATTTTGTATTCTGGCATGATATTCATCTGTGCATAGATTCCCTCACTTTTGTTACTATGTACTGGTATTTCGAAAGCATGATTTTAATTAATATTTCTCACCTTCTCTATTTAGGTGTTTGTACTTCTTCTTCAGCTTCAAATTTTCTGCCTTGGTATTGCTCTGCCTGACCAGCCTCCTATTTATCCTCCATCTGATGTCCCTGAAAATTCTTGTGCAAGAACTGCTGGTCTAGATGTTTTGGGTCCAAAGCCAGGCACAGAGTTAAGACTTGGTTAGTTCACTAACTGGTTATAGTTATAAGAATATAAAGGTTAGGGATCAATTATCCTTTACTGTTTACACAAATTATGATTAGCATTTTTAATTGTTATATAAAAGTACTTTTAATAGTCGAGATTATATTTGATGTGTGATTATCAAGGTGTGTCAACTATGTAAGTTTTATTTGATCTTGGCTATGGGAACTACATTAATCCATCGGTTAAAAAATTGTGTAAATGTTACCTTTTAGTTAATCTTGCTTCACGTTTATAACATATGCTGGCAAGTTTTTCATTTTTGTGTACTTTATTTCCTGGAAGAGAATTTTTGAAGGGCTCTATAATTTTTTAATCCAAGAGTTACGCAATCAAGTATTTCATGGTCAAATCACTCTGTCACTGCCATATGCAGTTGATGCTGTGCCTTGTAGGATTGCATTTGAGAGGGGTAAGGAACGTTATTTTCGCTTTCTAGCAGTCTCTATGGGCACATCTGGATGGATCGTCCTTGCAGAAGAATTACCTTTGAAACAGCAGTTTGGTATTGTTCGTGTTGCTGCACCACTGGCTGGCTCCAATGTATGTATTTGCTTTTCTTCTTCTATGTTACATAATGTGCTACAGGTCTTAATCTTTTAAATTAATTTTTCTTTTTACTTAAATCGGAACACAAATTGTCATCCCGTTAATCCAATGATTGAGATCTAGAGTTAAAAAGTAACTTTTAGTGCTGCCAAATAAGAACCTTGGACTCTTTTTGACTAGGATATATCAATGGTTAGAAGTCTGCTTCTTTTGAAGTCAAACGATCATGATACACATATTTAAAGATATATAGAATGAAATATGCTGGATAAAATATTCAACCATTTAAGGTGCCTTAGTCCAATACTTACCAATTGTCTTACAATCGTACAAGGTATACTGATCCTAACTATGTGTAACAGTTGATACATGGAGTTTAAATAACATGGTGTCCATTCAATCAACTAGTATTGTAGTACAGCAGTATGTCTTGTTCAAAAAATCCAGTATTTCCAATCACTTTAAAGTAGGTCGTCGTGGCGTTGTGACGACTCTGATCGCTTTGTTGGTGTTCTTGTATTTTGAGACCCCCAGATTATGATAATTTTTCAATTTGTGTATATATATATATTTTTATTAAGTTAATTATTATGTTCTGCCTTCAGCCCAGAATCGATGAGAAACATTCAAGATGGCTACACTTGCGAATCCGTCCATCCACTTTACCATCTATGGATCCTACTAAATCCGTTTCCTACAGTAAAGCGAAAGCAAAGGGTTTGGTCGATGGTCGATGGACCCTGGCATTCAGGGATGAAGAGTCTTGCAAATCTGCTTCTTCCATGATTCTTGATGAGATCAATCTACAAAGCAATGAGGTGGAGAGAAGACTGAGACCATTACTAGACCTTGAAAGAGCTTTAGATTCTTCTAGTCTCTTCCCGGCATCTCCCAAGGCTTTCTCTTCTAGTACAACTTCTAATTCGTTGTGAGTCTCTAACAGGTTTGAGTTTTCGGAATAGTAGATTGTTTTATGCTTGGGGTGGGAATATATTATTTTCTTTTGTCACCCTCTTGTATATGCTTATAAGGAAACCTTAGATTTACCCAGAAATGTATATTAGCACCATTCTTTGTATACCGGCTTTTCTTGCCCTGCTCTGTAAGTTTTTATCGGCTTTTTCCTTTTTCCTTCTTTGGCATCTCTAACCTAGGGTTTTTCCTTTCTTTTAACCAATTTTGTAAGCTGTGTAAAATTACTGTGTATTTGAGGCAAATTCAATAGAAAAAGCTCTTGTGCATTTCATTTCTCTTAAAAGGAAATGTATTATCTCTTATCTTTATATGTATATGTGTTTTTGGGTTACCAAACTTTATACATTTGTGGATGTAGCTCCTAATTAAGAACTCGTTGAATGGGGGAAGGTTGGGAGATTTTCTGGGTGTCAAAAAATATGAAGAAAATAAAGAAAATATAACAGGTTGAGAGGACTTTGAATGGGAAATAAGCTTTCTCAAATAATCATTAAGAGGAGAAAATATTGCAGAGGAATTAAGAGAAATATCAGGAGAAAGGCGAAGGAAAACACAGTGTAAGGAGATGGCAATCTTTTATTAAAAAAATTAAAAAAAATGTTAATAATCTAAAAAGCAAAATAATTGGTAGCTTATTTATGGTATCAAAGAGTACTTCAATTAAGAAATAAATTTTTATTAGGAAACGGAATATAATCTTAATTTAACTCAATCTTTCTCAATTTAGAAAGTTAAAATTCTTAATAATAATCTAAATTCTTATTTGGGAAAAATTTCTTAAAATAAAAAAAATTCTAATTTATCCTATATTAGTTAATCACAACCTTAATTTTTTATTTTTAATGGGTTAGTAAATTATTAAGTAATTGAGTAATATTGTTGGGTCCGTTTGTGTGACAATTTCACATCTTGTCGGGCACTTGTGTAAATTCTCGATAAGTATCTAGCAAATTAGTCAAACCATCTCTGCCAAGCACAGTATTGAATTGTTTAACCATAGTCTTGACACATGCAATTGAGGATATTAGAGTATACTAATCACTTAAGTTAAATTTGGTTAAGTAATAAACATTGAACGATCATTAAAACTAGACTTGGTTCCATTTATTATTATTTTTTTTCCAAAAAGAAATAAGCACTTTGCATGAACAAATTTACAGAATAGATAGGATGAAGGAAATAGGGTGTGTTGGTGTCAAAATCTACTATATATGCATGTGTCATGCACATGATGAGTTTTGATCAACTTGTGATAAAATAAGAATATTATTTTTATTCCTATTTTAATGTTTCTAGAATTATATTTTATGAAGTATTTGATTTGGAATAAATATCTCTTTAGATTAGAATATAATATCTTGTATCCTAATTAGAATAAGAGAATATTTATTTGTCCTAATTCCTTTTGGAATTTGTTTATAACACTTCCTATTTTATTTCTCCTAATCCTAATATGATTTTAATTAGAATTTTTACAGGATTTCTTAGGGGATTCGGTCAGACCTTTCACTATATATTTACGAGACAATTCAGGCGGCTGTTGAATGTGAAGATCAAGAGATTTGTGGGTTAGCTGAATTAAGTGTGTTTTTGTGAGAGATTCTATGTCTTGACATTCTAACAATCAAGAAAGCTTCAACGCAAAAGTAATGTCTTATTTGATTTGATTCTTTGAGTCTTTTAATTCATGTATGAGTGGTAGAAATTGTACATGTGTTGTTGTTTCAGTCTGTGTGAGTTAGCAGACACTTGGAATAACTTGCGGGTTGAGTGTTTATGTAATTCTGCGTCAGACGTCGGGTGTTATGTCTAACTTAACAGTATTCTGTTAAGTTATTTGCGACAGAGAGTGGGTAGTGTCACTAGGGTTTATGATCTTTGTGAAGATTTTGTTTGTCAAAGATTAGGTCAGTGTGTGAGAGTGAGTCAGCACTGTAAGGGCGCATTTGGGAAGGAGGACAAATGCAGGATTGGACTATATTTTGGGATTAATAGTCCAATCTCTTGTTTGACATTTTGAGAAGAGATTGGGATTGGACTATTGTTAGTCTCAATAGTGCCAATCTCATGGGACAAGTTATCCCATGTGAAACCATGGGACTCAATAGTCCCAAGTTTTTACAAAAATTTTTATTTTCATTATAATTTATAATATTATAATTAAAATATAATATAATAATAAATAAAAATAAATATTATTAAACTTATATTAAATAATATTAAAAATACTTAATTATGAATAAAAGAGTAATATTTAACAACTTTTCAATAAATATAATTTTTAGCTATATTTAATTGTTATGTAGTAAATAAAATTTTTATTATAAATATTTTATTCTCCATAATATTATAAATTTTTATTATAATTGACAATATTATAATAAAAATATAATATAATAATAAATAAAATAAAATATTATTAAATTCATATTAAATAATATTTAAAATACTTACTTTTTCACAAAATAGTAATATTTAATAATTTTTTAAATAAATATAATTTGTAACTATATTTAAATATTTAATAATGATGTAATAAAATATTTTTATTATAAATATTTTATTTTCCATTATAATACAATTTTTATTTTTATAATAATTCATAAAATTATATTCAAAATGTAATATAATTTTATTTTTATTATAATTGATAATATTATAGTTGAAATATAATAAATAATAAACAAAAAAATAATATTATTAAATTCATATTAAATAATATTAAAAATCTTACTTTTCATCAAATAGTGATATTTAATAATTTTTAAATAAAAATAATTTTGAAATATATTTAAATATTTAATTAGCTATAAATATGATGTAATAATAAATTAAACTTGAATAAAATTAAATTCGTTTATATTTAAAAATAGATGTTTTAAAAGTTTATAATATACTAATATAGTCCAGTCCCATACTACACCAAACATAAGATAGCACTATATGTAATCCAGTCTAATATAGTCTAATCCCAATCCCAATCCTAATCTCAGTCCAGTCCAGTCCAGTCCAGTCCGGAGTCCCAAACGTGCACTAAAAGGTCCTAAAGATTGTACAAACAAGAACATAGTGAATTACAGCTCTATAGCTGTCCGTGGACGTAGGTTTTTATAACCGAACCACGTAAAAATCCTCCTGTGCCGATTTACATTACAGTTTACTGTTATATTTCTTATAACTGCATATCTCCAGAACTATTAGGGTGTTTATATATTTATTTATTTTTGGGTGTGTCCACAATCTTGTTTTATATGTCACACATTTTTCTATGAATTTCAACATTTCGATGAACTATACATTGTTTGAGCAAATATCATGCGACCCCCCAATATTTGCCACAACATTCAGCCTCCTAACCTTTTTGAAAACGTCACTCGACTCACAACCGTTATCTTTTTTCTCACTTAATGAAACACTTAAGAATCAAATGTCTATTATGCCCTTGGGAATTCACAAACCTACAATCAAATACTATTTTCCTTTTACTTTCTCATATATTCTCATCAGACAAACACCAATGTTTATCTCTCTTAAATAAAAGAAAAAACCTAGAAATTAAAACCCCTCAAAATCCAAAATCAAATCAACTTCTAGAATTATCTATTTATCATCATTAAATATATTTTATATTTTTAACTTTTAAATGATAATTATTGAAAGAAATATAACAGTTTTTTTTATCCAAATAATAAAAAAAATTAAAGAATAAAATTGATAATTTTACAAGTTAAAAAAATAATATTTGCAAAATATTATTTATAGAGTTAAAAACGTATACTGTATATCAACTATTAAAATGGTAATTTTAATAGTAAATACTAATAGTTAAACACTAAAATTAAGGATAAAATGTTACAGTAGATTATAAGGGTATGTATGTATCTTGCCCTCTTTGAAAATCTCACCACAAATTAGCCCAGTAGGTTTGATGCTGTTAATTTCCATTAAATCTTTTAGGGCGTGTTTGGTAGGTTGTATAGCATAGTATAAAACATGTGATCTATATAATATTTTAATTAACTTGTCCTTAGTTCAAATTGTGGGACGGATAGGAATATAAAATAACGCGTAAGAACGGCATAATTTTGTCTGAAATTATCATGTTTACCCTAATGGGTTTATACTACATAATGTCATGAGCTTAGAAGTTTGCGCAGCATGCTTGTGCGGCACTTAGACAACTAGAACCTGAAAGTTGCTAAGTAAGCCTGATTGTTTGCCTTCTCGCTCAAGAAGAAGATGGGATCGTTGAGCTAAAGAGCTTTGTAGGCAAGAAGAGAAGAGATGGAAGACTAGAGGCAAGTGTTGCTAGAGAAGAAAGCTTTGTATTACACAAGAATGCTTGCTTGCAACTTTGCTTGAATGCTTGGATAATTTACAAATGAGCCTTGGAGGGGTTTTTATAGTGAACCACCTCCCAAATGGATGGCTAAGATCTAATACATCTAAGGGTCCTAATTCAATATCTAGAATCATCTACTAAAATATCTAGATATTTACAAGAGAGTATTCAAGAAACTTGGCTTGTTAGAAAATTCTAAAAGATGAGCTTGGGCTTGCAAGCTTTCTAGAAGCTAGGCCAAGCCTTATGCATATTTGGGCTATCTCTAACAAGTAAATTGGGGGGGTCATAACATCCTCCCCCATCTAATTCCATGATGTCCTTGGCGCGCTTTCATCCTTTTAGCGTTGGATTTGCTTGCCAAATTGCCACAAGGCGTCTAGGCGTTCCCAACTTGCCTCACTATCTGGAAGGTTTTACCACTTTACCAAGTATTCGGTGTATGTTGGAACTCCTCTCCTTTGTATCACACGTTCTGGAAGGATGCATTCCACGTCCTTATCGAATGTGGTGACGACGGCTGTGGGTGCTCTCTTGGACTCACTTCTTGTTGGATCTTTCTTGTCCTCATGATAGGGCTTGAAGAAACTCACATGGAAGACCGAATGGATCCTGAGGTTAGGTGACAATCGGACTTTGTAGGAGACTTCACCCACTCGCTTGACAATAGGGAATGGACCTTCGTATTTCCGTACCAACCCCTTGTACACTTTGCGAAGTGACTTGAATTGTTGGGGTAGTAGCTTGATAAGCACCAAGTCCCCCTTTTGAAATGCGAGGTGCCGTCTCTCATATTTCTCTATTTTCTTGGCGGCCTTGTCTAAGCATGCTCGCGTGATGTCGGCTTGCTCATGCCATTCCTTTGCGAGCTTGTAGGTCGCTAGACTCTTCCCTCCATAGGTTAAGGCTATGGCATGTGGAGTCATAGGTTGTTGTCCCGTCATAATCTCAAACGAACTCTTACCCGTTGCCTTACTCCTTTGGAGATTATATGAGAATTGGGCAACGTCTAGCAACTTTGTCCAATTATGTTGGTGAGCCTCACATAATGGCTCAAGTATAGCTCAAGTAAGGTATTAATGCGTTCAGTTTGCCCATTAGTTTGGGGATGGAAGCTTGTTGAGAAGCTCAAGTTGGTCCCCAACATTTTGACGAGCTCTCCCTAAAAACGTCTCGTGAAGCGAGGATCGCGGTCACTCACAATGTTTTGAGGAACTCCCCAAAGTTTCAGCACGTGCTTGAGGAATGCTCGAACGGCTTCATCCGTGCTGCAATCTGTGGAGACGGGAATGAAGGTGGCATACTTGCTAAACTGATCAATTACCACCATGATGCTTCCATATCCCTCAGATTTCGGTAAGGCCACAATGAAGTCCATCGAGATGCTTGCCACGACCTTTTTATGATGGGTAGGGGTCCTAGCGAACCTGCGGGGTGTTGGTGTTCAACCTTGTCTTGTTGGCACACAAGACAAGTCCTCACATATCCCTCCACGTCTTCTTGCATTTGAGGCCAATAGTAGGAATCTTGCATGAGTGCAAGGGTTTGTGCCATACCTGGGTGACCAGCCCACTTGGAGTCATGACACTCCTTGATGATCTCCTTTCGCAAGTTCCCATATCTTGGCACGAAGAGGCGATTCCCAGTTGTGAGGAGTAGGCCTTTGTCAAGCCAAAAGCGTCGTGTCTTTCCCTCATTTGCCACCTTCAAGAGATTTTTGGCTATGGGATCGTGCTCTGTGCCTTCTTTGATGCGATCAATGAGCACACTTTGTGCACGACTCATGCTTAGAATGGCAAGTTTTGCCTTGTGACTTAGGGCGTCGGCCACAACGTTTGCCTTACCCGCTTTGTACTCGAGCCTATAGTCGAACTTGGCCAATAAGTCTTGCCATCGTGCTTGTTTGGGCTTAGCTTCTTTTGCGTTTGAAAATAACTTGTGGCCATATTGTCGGTCTTGATGACAAAGTATGAGCCAAGCAAGTGATGCTGCCAAACTCGTAGGCAATGAATGGTGGCAGTCATTTCCTTCTCTTAGACCGTGTATTGTTGCTCCGTGTCATTGAGCTTGTGGCTCTCGTACGCAATGCGGTGCCCTTCTTGCATGAGAACTCCCCCTATGGCAAAGTGGAGGCGTCCATGTGCATCTCGAATGGCTTGGTGTGGTCGGGTAGCACCAACTCCGGTTCCTCGTATATTGCCTTCTTCAACCCCTCGAAGGCATATTGGCACTCTTCGGACCAGTGCCATGTATAGTTCTTCTTGAGAAGATCCGTAAGTGGGTGGCTTTGGCTGAATAGCCCATGATAAACCGCCAATAGTAGTTAACCAGCCCAAGGAAAGATCTTAGTTTCGGTACCTTGGTTGGAGGCTCCCATTCTCGAATGGCCTTCACCTTCGCTTAGTCCATCATAAGCTTCCTATCCCGTATTCAGTGGCCAAGGAACTCTACCTCTTGTTGAGCAAAGGAGCATTTTTCCTTCTTGATGTAGAGTTCATTGTTGCGAAGCACTTGGAAGACTTGTTAAAGATGTTGCACATGCTCTTTAAGAGTTGTGCTATAAATGATAATGTCGTCCGATTAGACTACTATGAAACAATCAAGGTAGGGATGGAAGAGCTTGTTCATGAGGGTAAAGAATGTGGCGGGTGCATTGGTGAGGCCAAATGGCATGACGAGAAATTCATAAACACCATACTTTGTCACACATGCTGTCTTTGGTTCATCACCCTTGGCAATGCGCACTTGGTAGTACCCCAATCTCAAATCAAGCTTGGTGAAGTATCGAGCCTTTCCAAGTTGGTTGAATAATTCCGCAATCAAAGGTATCGGGTACTTGTTCTTGATTGTTACCTTGTTAAGCGCCCGATAATCGATGCACATACAGAGAGATCTATCCTTCTTCTTTTGGAAGAGGACGGGTGCACTGTATGGAGCTTTGAGGGCTGAATATATCCCGCATCATGGAGATCTTAGAGTTGCTTCTTTAACTCCGCAAATTTGGGTAGCGCCATGCGATGAGGCGCCATGACTGGAGGCTTGGCATCGAGCTCCAACTCGATTTGGTGATCCACTTTCCATCGTGGAGGCAACTTCTTTGGAAGCTCTTTGATGAACACTTAAATATGTATGTTTAATAAGAGCTTAGTTTATCATATTGTATTAATAGTGTCATTAAATTCCTCAACTTAAGTATATTTGTAGTCTTTGCATCTTTGTAATTAACTTCCTCTTAATTTTGGTTTTGTTACAGGTTCGGTAAAATGGGCATAACTCTCTATTTATAGATCAGAATGGTGCAAATCTTAATGTTTTGGAAAGCTGATTAAATTATCTACAAGATTGTATTTCAGAAGCATCATCAAATTCGGCCTCTTAGTGGACCAAAAATGGGTTTGAAGTGAACCCATCTGTAGTTTCAGCCCAGCCTGACCATGCCTCAGTATTTTGACCATATCTCTCAGAATACATATCCAAATTGTATGAATCAAGATGTTCTAGAAATCTGAGAGAAATATCTATGACTTTCATGAAGACATGTGATTAAAATTCTCAAAAATTCAATGTCAAAATCGGTGGTCAAATCGGTTTACCTAATTACCCCAATTGTCAAAGTTGGTGCATCTAATATTTGACAATTATTCTTTTGTAATTTGACAAGTTTGCCCCTGAACGTATCTATAAATAGAGGTGCCTTGTGACCCATTAAGACATCTTGGCCTTTGCTGGGATCTTGTATTGTGTTTCTCTCTTGTTTTAATGTTATTAATGAATTTCCTTTTTCTTGCATTTTGTGTTCTTTCTCTTATAATGTCTTGCTAATTTCTCTCTTGCTAAGGTGAAAGGGTGAAACCCTTGATATGAGAGTAAGGATTCTCTAACCCTTAATATGTGCTTAATAATCATAATCTTATGTTGTTTATATGATTTATATTTATTTTCTTAATCAATCTTGCCACCACTCGTAAAGTGGAGGTCTTGATCCATTGTAGACAATCCTTGGCACATCAAAAGCTTGGATCCTTTCTAGATGTCGTATGGTTCTTTCTTACCAACACGAATCTAGTTAGGAACCTTGATTTGTTGTAGACATATGATGATTGGTACATTAGATGCTTGAACCTATTTACAAGAAGTGGTATAAATATTGGTAACGAAGCGAATATAATTCATATAACTAAAATGGGTTGTTTATCCTTATTTAAATTATCAAGGGCGGATCCCTTAACCTTAGCTATCATTATTATTGTGTTAATTTCTTGTGTATTTTAATTATTCTCATCTATTGTTGATGTTATCTTGTCATCATCATATCGTATTTGCCTACTTTATAGTTTGTACCGCTAAAATTCCCTTTCTCGTGGATCGACCAATCTCACCGGGTTTTATTACTTTGACACTCTATACTTGGGAGACAATCCTTTTTTCGGATGTGTCAAGTTTTTGGCACCGTTGCCAGGGAAGGTAAAATTTGGCGTACAAAATTGTAAGTATTTTCTTTTCCCATTTATATTTTTATTTTTCTTGTATGCGTTCATCTTTTGTCTCCCTATTTCTATTTTTATTTTTCTTGCATGTGTTTATCTTTTCTTTCTTTTTGAACTAGTTGGTAGAATTGTTAGGAGTCATTCATCTTCTTTAAAAACATGCTCATTCCCAACCAAGAACATTAATGGATTGCATAAATCTTGTAAGAACTTATGCACAATCATGCATAGTCTTTCCTCATGATGCAATATATTTCAACCATGAATCAGATTTCATTCAATTCGTACCCCAATTTTATGGCCTAGATGTTGAAAATCCATATTTGCACTTGAGAGAATTTAAAGAGTTTTGCAATACCTATAATGACTTAAATTGTAGCGTAAACATCTTTAGACTAAAGCTTTTTCCTTTTTCTTTAAAAGATAAAGCTAAAACATAGTTACAAAATCTTAGGTCAGAATCCATTAGCTCATGGGATGAAATGCAACAACGATTTCTTAAAAAATTCTTTCCTCCCTATAGAACAAATTCTCTCAAAAGGCAAATAATCAATTTCACTCAAAAATAAGGAGAGACCTTTTATCAATGTTGGGATAGGTATAAAGATTTGCTTAATACTTGTCCTCACCATGGTTTGGAAACATGGAGACTAATTTTAATTTTCTATGAAGGTCTTACACATCAAGCTAGGCATATGGTAGAATTAATGTGTAATGGACAATTTGAAAATAAATACCCTGATGAAGCCATGGATTTCCTAGACTTACTAGCAAAAAATGCCCAAAATTGGAACAATGTTGGCAGCTATGAGGTACCAAGAACATCTAGTGGCATTTATAACTTTAGGAAGAATCATGATCTCAATGCTCAATTTACATCCCTAGCTAGAAAAGTCGATGATTTAGAAATGTGGTCTATACAAGAAATTGTCTGTCACACTTATAATTCTAGTGATCATCTAACGGATGATTGCCCAAAGGTGCCTACCATTAAGAAAAGTCTCCATGAAAAAACCAATGTTTTAAACACTTTCCAAAGGTCAATTCCTAATCCTTACTCACAAAAATTTGGATGGAAAAATCACTTGAATTTTGATTGGAGGAATGATAATCATGCACAATCTTACCAACCTCCATTTCAATCATATCAAAATTTTCAAAAATCTCATGATCATGCATCTCATGAGGATCTTCAAGAAACATTAGATTCATTCATTGCAAAACAAGAGGCTTTTAATAGTCAAACTGCTCAAACTATGGCAAACTTGAATGATGCTCTTGAAAAACTTGCATTTGCATTTAGTACTCATGAGAAATGTGAGTTTCCATCTCAACTAGAGCAAAACTCCATCAATCTACATGTGAGTAATCCAAGTGGCCAACATCTAGATGAAGATTTGGTAAGTACTCTTCATAATGGTAAGGTTGATAAAGAACATATTCTTAACCTTCATAAGATTGATGATGAATCAATCTCAAAGGGTAAGGAAGAGATTAATAAACCTACACCTAACAAGGAAGAGATCAAATCCTCACTTATGCCCTCATGTTATCATGCAAAAGAACTTAACTAAAATTTTGATATTAATGAATTTTTCAAGCATGATGAAAATGAGGAAGCTAATAAGATTAAAACTAATGCGGAAGACTGTATCCAAAATGAGAATTTTTCGAGTCCTTTAGAAATTGGGTTAACTAGTTTATTTGAACCAAGTATGCAACTAGTGCCCTTTGTTTCTAAAGAAATTTCATTGCTTGATTTTGCACAGGTTAAACAGATTAAGAGTTGGGAGCCATGTTTTGAAAAAAGACAAAAAGATACATCCACACTCAAGAATGCATGCCTCAAGGACAAACAAACTCAACCAGTGGTAATCTCTTTCATTCTCATAAATAAAGGAAAAAGAGAGGTACCACCTCAATGGCATATTTTTTACCGTGGTAAATTACTTTTGAAGAGATTCCTCTTTTTGCCTTTCTTTATCATGATCGATCAAATTTTATCCATTTGTGCCATATTTTTATTTTTGACTTTTGCTATCATTTCTAGTTTGTTTTTATTTTATTTTATGTGCTTTTATTTTAGTTGTGTGTTTGTATTTTATTTCCCAGTCAAGTAGCGGATATGCTACTCCGTGGCTTTTAAAGTCGGTTTTTTTAGTTCCCTAAAAACTGTTGCTCACCTTGCATTCATTTTCTTTTCTTGTTTCTCATTTTCTTCACATGGATACCATTGTCTCAAAATTGCACAAACATTTTCCCTCTCTTCCTCAAAATGATTTCTTAAAATTTACAAAGCTCGCGTAGAAAGACTAAGGATGTTGATGTGTAAGGGTGTGGGAAAAAGCTCTTACGCCAAAAAGCGAAGAGCGAAAAGGTTACAAGTTTGTACCAAATGTGCAAGATGGACTTGTAACTAGTGTTGCCACTCCTTGGGATATTTGTCTAATAATCGAGAGGATAAACTACATTTCATCAAGAATGGACTGAGTAGGGAGTCTTTGGATGATATCCGAATGACTCTTGAGACGTATTCTTGCGGACTTGTGCAGCGTGAAATTTTTAATTTGTGGACACAATTTCGAGATGAGGAGGAACGC
>SNVD02001828.1:0-65000 GCA_013180625.2 Boswellia sacra | reverse complement strand
CTTTTGGACATGTGTGGGTCTTTTGAGTGCACCAATTGTGCGGAGAGAACCCATCTCCGCTTGTGATTTCTCATTTATACGCCTTCATGTTAAGCGGCTAGGGCGTTGACGGTCTTCCTCTTTAGGCAATCACACACCCAATGAGGGCCATCACAAATGAAACAAGGACTTTTGGGTTTAGGGGCGTCGGACTTACCTTTGTTAGGTGTGTCGCGCTTGTCTCCCTCGAATGGTTTACGTGCACTACCTTCCTTTCGAGCATGGTCCTTCTTGGTATTCCACTCTCCCCCATCTTTTTTATGGTTGGCCAACCTATCCTTGGATTGGGAGGTGTAGTCTACGAGGGATTCATCTACGGCTATGGCATCATCAAGATTCTGCACACCGCACCTTTCAACCTCAACCCTCGCTCAATGCTTGAGTCTGTCGAGAAAGTAGAAGAGAGAGTCCTTTTCGGACATGTCCTTAATCTCTAGGATGATGGTGGTGAACTCCTTGATATACTCCTGAATGGTGCCGCTTTGCTTCAATCGACGGAGGCAGCCCCTTGCCTCTTTTTCAGCATTGCTAGGAGAGAAGTGCTTCTAAAGTTCTCTCTTGAAGTCCTCCCATGTGCGAAAGAAGAAGATGCCTCTGTCCGTGTCGCTATGCTTTTGATGCCACCACAATTGGGCTACATCTCGTAGGAATATGGGTGCAATGCCGATCCTCGAAGCATCATCATGGACACGTTTGGCTTCGAAGTATTGCTCTAAGTCGAATAGAAAGTTTTCAACTTCCGTGGCATTGCGAGTGCCATTGTATGTGGCGGGAGTAGGCACTTGCATAGTGCTTAGCCCACTTATGTAAGACGGGTTAGCATGATCACATTGATGCTTCTCCCATTCCGCGCAAGTTTCCTCCACTTCCACACGGATTGCTCACAACTCGTGCTCCATAAAGGTTCGTAAGCCCACGAGCTCTCGTGTAAGGTTATGTAGCTCGTTTTCATAGGCTTTGCTAAAATTAAGGATGTTGGACTTTGTGGCTTGAGTAATCTCTCCATAGTCCATCTCTAGGCCTTTGAGATGGTCGAAGAGGCCTTCGATAGCATTGTCCATCCCTGAGATAGCTTACTCTATACTAGCAACACGAGGCTCCAAGGCTTCCGCAGGTAGGGCTTTGGACTTACCACGTTTTCCTTGTTGGCATGGTTGAGGTTGAGGTTGCTCCTCTCGTCTATGAACTTGCTCCTCCATGGTCACTTCAATGTCGGATGCCATGCCCTTATGCTCGAACAGTGCTCTGATACCAATTGTCACGAGCTTAGAGGTTTGCGCAGCACGCTCGTGCGGCACTTAGACAACTTGAACCCGAAAGTTGCTAACTAAGCCTGATTGTTTGCCTTCTCGCTCAAGGAGAAGATAGGAACGTTGAGTTAAAGAGATTTGTAGGTAAGAAGAGAAGAGATGGAAGACTAGAGGCAAGTGTTGCTAGAGAAGAAAGCTTTGTATTACACAGGAATGCTTGCTTACAACTTTGCTTGAATGCTTTGATAATTTACAAATGAGCTTTAAAGGGGTTTTTACAGTGAACCACCTCCCAAATGGATGGCTAAGATCTAATGCATCTAAGGGTCCTAATTCACTATCTAGAATCATCTACTAAAATATCTAGATCTTTACAAGAGAGTATTCTAGAAACTTAGCTTACTAGAGAATTCTAGAAGATGGACTCGGGCTTGTAAGCTTTCTAGAAGTTAGGCCAAGCCTTATGCATATTTGGGCTATCTCTAACAAGTAAATTGGGTGGGTCATAACAATAAGCTCTCTTCCAATCTTATTTTACCTATCTCTCTCTCTCTCTCTCTCTCTCTCTCTCTCTCTCTATCTCTCTACTACCCCTGATGATCGAATCAACATCTCTCTTCCTCTACAAAATTCCCAAAAAATTGAAAACTTCTCTCTTAGCAATCTCAACCATCATTTGAGTTATCGATTTTTATTTGAGGTAATTTTTTTATTTTATTTAGTCAGATCTAACATAATTTTAGAATATAAAACAAATTTCCTTCAATATGTAGATATAGGGCTTTAAATCATTTTTGTGGCTGTGTTGCAAGGATCGGTCTCCATTTACTCTCATTTTGCCTCCCTAACAGGATCTTAAATTTGGCTTTCTATCCATGTAAACATGATTATTTTGGAGAAAACACAATGATCCAATTCGAGCAAATTTCCTTGGGATTTGGATGCTGAGATGATGGTTGAGGATCAGAAAGGATTTAGATCTAAAATATCCCAGTTGAATTGCACTCTTATCATTTGGGGTTGCAATCTTTTTCAATTTTTATACATAATTTGTCAATAATTTTATAATCTAACTTGGAAGTCTCTATTAGTTAGTTTGAATTTATGACTTTTTATTTTTTAACTAAGATATGTGATATTTTTTGTAAATTAGTTTAATTTATTATAAAAAATTAATCTAATCCAATTCAGTCTTTTATCAAACATAGTATTGTTTAACATTTATCCAATGCAACAACAAACCAAACATAGTATGAAGGTTAACCAGTCTCATATAATACAATTCAATATAATGATATTCAATATAATTACAATTATCTTATATGGTGAACCAAACGCACGTTTAAAGATTTGAATTAAAACTTTGGTTAATTATGCTAGCTCCTTAATATTTGATAAAACATCAGGCGCCCACCGTAGTTTTCAAAAATATACATAAAACTCCCAGCTGTTAGTCTCTATCTTGTTAGTCTGTCAGAATTTTTCAAATATTCAATGAAATGATGGTTTTACCTTTGATGCACACCCTTTAACTTTAAACTCCTTTGACATTTCTGAAAGCAATCATGATGTTTTGTTTTTATTTTTTTAATTTATTATAATATTCATATTCCATTTTGTCCAAAGAAACTAATGTTAAATTATTGAAATAGCCATGCTTTTATAAGTAGAATGTGGAAATTGTGAACTTTCTGGCTGTTGGATGCAACAGCCATGCATTGTATGGCTATAAAAGGTGACATTGCTTTGCATTGTGACCTCAAGAGCATCCTGCTATTATTATTATTTTTTTTTCTATTGTTGGCATAATAATGCTTTAATGGGTAATAGTTGCAGCTCTAAGTCAGTAAGGAATGTGTATAATAGTGGGAGAATAAAGGATAGAGAGGGGAAGAATGTTAAGCGTGGGGTGATAAATTCAAGAACAAGTTGTGCCATTGCAACAAGAGAGTAGGGGTGAGGATTTCTGAGTCTGCTAAGAATTTAGGGAAGTTATATTTCTATTATGCACAATAGACATGCAATCACTACACATTTTGGCATCCTGACTCAGAATGCAATTTGGATATGGATCCTGTGAATTAATTCATGGTGATGAAGAGAGGGATTGATAACATAAAGCTCATGCAACTTGAGATGAATGGAGAAAATGGAAATTTAAAGGCAAGTGCATCTTAAATGCATAGCAATGAAAGTTTCCTACCATTGAGACAATGTACGTAAGTTTTTCTAACATGGATATGTATTTTTGTTGCTACAAATGTATGCAAAATGATATAATAGATAGAAATGAGCAATGATTATGTAGTGAAGGCAATGCATTATCAATTGAAATATTGTCTATTCAAATGAAAGCAATACATACATTTGTTTAAATCTACAAAGCATGCAAGCAAAAAGATAATTGCCATGTCTGACTTGATACCATCATTTAACAAGTCATACATCTAATTATCCAAAAAACACAATCATTTTCTTAGTTCTTTACACAAAAGCTATACCGAAAGCTTGAACACATTCATTTTCTTTCTTCAAGATCAGTTTGAGTTTCTTTGTTCATCAATTTCAAACTTCATCAAATCACATTTAGTTTCTTTCTCCATAGAGCTTGTCTACATGCAATCCAAAGAAGCATATCCAAAAGGTCCTCTAAAAAGCTGGTCCAAAAGCAATTACAGTCAAACTATCTGCAAAATGATAAACATTAATTTATTAGTGGAAAGCAGGGCAAACTGTTATACCTTCATCAACCTACTGTGTAAAAGATTAAAGTCAGACTCTTGCCTCTATAAGAGATGGATATTCATCTCAGTCTTGAGAAGGCAATTAAGATGGTTGTGGTTGACTTCCTTGTTAGCTGAAGTCATAGTGATCCTGTGGTGCTGCAAGCTGGTGAAAGGGCACTGCATGGTGGTGTGATATTGTTGCACTAGTTGACTTCTACAATAAAATAAGCAATTGAAGTTAGAATTCAAGAAATATAAATCAGAGCACTTAAAAACATATTAAACCATCTAAATGTTACTTTAACCTTTGCTATCTTTGACTTCTTTGTTTGAGGGCAAGTTCTTTTGTTATGCCCTAGTTGCTTGCACACACCATGGTTGAATGAACCAATCTTAGATGTCTTAGGCCCCTCCTACTGTTCCCTCTTCCTAGTATTTTTTGGTCTTCTAGGGGCCCTTCTTACAACTGGTAGTTCCAGGGTGTTATATTCTACCATAAGCAAGGAGGTTTCATTTGGCATAGGTCAAATCATGCCCTCATAGGTTAGCAAGTAACTTACTATTGTCAAGGAGTCATTAACATAATTCCTTATTGGAAGTCTTCTCAAGTTCAAACATGGCTTCACATGGCTTTAAGGAGTGCCATTGACCTGCCATAAGCCACTATCACAACTCTTACTTTCTAATTTCACAATTATAGTCCTATGAGGTATGATAACGTCATACTTCTTCTCCTCACACCATATTGTCTCATAAGACCTATGTAATGTACAAGCCTTTTCTATCCTATCATGCACTTGCGGGGGGAATTCAGTCTCCCACTTTTTTGCCTCTTCATGCCTTTTTCTCAGCCTTTTCATTACCTTCCTCCTAATACCCTCACAAAATCCTAGTATATTTGCCCTATAGCTATCTATCTAGCTATTAAAAGATTCAGTCATGCTATTAGTTACATGATCTAATTTAGAAAACATGTTAAAATTGTGTTTTGACCATAAGTCAGGTGCGATTCTATTCAGATAATCAAATTGCTTTAGAGCCTTTCTCTAAATTTCTACCATTGTATAGTCAAAGTCCTTTTTGTTTGCAGATCTGCTTGCCATTGAGAAACGGTCCTTTAACTCCAACTTGCAATTTTGACTTATCAAGTTCTAGTAATATGTTCTGCACAAAAACTTTATTTTGCACCAGGACAAGTGTCATCAATTGCTTCAGTTTGACCCTTCTATCTATCACTCAAGAATGTACACCTTTTGCCATCACCAAAGTACTCATTCAACAACCTCAGGAACCATATCCAAGAGTTAGAGTTCTTTATCGACACACATTGCCACAACTAATGGAAAGACACCCCTATTTACATCCATTGCAACTGCTGATAATAAGATACCCTTGTAAGGGCCTCTTAGATGGCAATCTACCTAATAAACCTCCTCCATCCCTTCAAAAAACTTTACTTCTGTGTAGGAAATAATAAAACGAATCTCTTAAAAATGTGAAAAACAGTAGGTTCACTCCTATCAGTTTGAATTTTCACATATGCACCTCTATTTTCTTTGAGAATGATATTGGCATACCTATGTAGCTTCTGAAATGCTTCATTATGTTTGCCCCCAAGAGAATCCATCACCCTCCTCTTTGCCTTATATAGCCTTTGAGGTCCTACCTCAACATGAAATTGTTGTCTAAGAGTGGCCTCCATTGTTTTTGATGGCATTAAGGGATTCAATTTGATTGCCTCATGAAGTTTCTTTGTAATACATGGTGAAGTTGCCATTTTAATGTTGGGTTTCCTCTGGCAAGTGTGTAATTGATTATATATCTTCACCATGAAAGATCCATCTTTCATTAACCTTGCATAAGTTCTCCATCGGCAGCCATACTCCATGCATTTTGCTAAAATCTTGTTACTGTCATTCTTCACTTTCTTTAGCTTGAAACCCTCTTGAATAACAAAATCCTTTAACACCTTCCTTAAGTGGTATATATTTTTGAAAGTGTCATCAATATGGAATAAAATGTCTCCAAAGGCCCTTGACACTTTAGTATCTGCATTTTCTTCTTCACTATCAAACTCCTCATCAGACAGTAAGCCAATAGAAACATCATCTCCATAAGAGTAATTAGAAATCCTATCTTCACTGTCTGACTTCTTATTATCAGATGTAACATTATCCCCTTTAATTTTTTTTTTGTGGTACAATTTCAAGAGATTCATTCACCCGTTTTTGTTTTCCTCATCATCTTCACTGTTTACTTCACCAAGATCACTGTTATCATCAAGTAGGTCTTCATCATAGGTAACAAGATTCTCTCCAAACTCCGTATTAACTAGTTTATCATTTGTAACCTCTTCATGGCTCTTCATTTAACACAGCTTCCTCTTCTAATTCTTTATCATCAGCAACCTCATCATGACCTAGATTAACTGCATCATTCTCAACATTTTCATCACCCTTTGACTTAGCTTTTTGTGCTTCCTTTTCCAAGGGCCTAGGTAGTGCTAACGTGGGTGACTCAGGGAAGATCACCTGGAAGGGAGCATAGTGGGCCATGAACTGAATCTATGGCACATCATATATGTCATAAATTTTAAACAGTTCTTCAACCTCCTCATCGGACTTCAAATGGTGAGAATGACCATTCCATGGAATATAGCATGCAAGCTAACAATTTCATTCTCATCCATTACTAGACTCAGTCCAGCCTTCACTTTGGCACTTAAGATGATGCAGAGTAAATTGCATTCCTTAAAATCAATGAAGCCTAGATTATGATGCTATCCTAAAATATGAAATTTACCTAAGAAAGGCAACATAAGCCCCGCCCTGCATATAGAATTTAATGTGCAATTTGTTAAAATCAATAAAAAAAACCTCAAACCATTGACAAAAAGTCACTATAGTATAGCAATAACTCTACATGCACACTATTGTAAACACAAAGCGAATTTCTCCACTTGCCATACAAGGAAAAGACAAATAACTTACTCATTCAAATTCTACATAGAGACTAATGCAAAGACTTAAAGCCATTTCGCATACAAAAATAAAAACAATGCAAAAATTCAAACTTTCTAATGTCTGTGACTAGTACCTCAACAAATATAGTGGAAAGATTAGTCAAATTGTTATGTACCTCTTCCGCCTTGCGCAACAACAATTTTTCAACAAATGGGCCACCATATATGGAGTAAGTGTCTAGCCCAAAAGATTAGTCTATTAGGTGGAGGAACTCCTCCCATATATAAGCCCCATGACCTTCCCTTAACCAATCAATGTGGGACTCTCAATGAGGATTATCCAAATGGGGACTCTATGAGTACAATAATCCCCCTCCTCAGACAAGGCCCCGGCGGGTGGCGGCACCATCCTTGTCTGAACCACCAACGATAATCCTCCACAAAGACAAGGCCCTGGTGGGCATCAACACCATCTTTGTCTGAACCAAATGAGTTCACATTGCTATCTTAGGTTGGCTCTGATACCACTTGTTATGTACCACTTTCGCCTTGCGCAACAACAATTTTTCAACAAATAGGTCACCATATATGGAGTAAGTATCCAGCCCAAAAGACTAGTCTATTAGGTGGAGGAACTCCTCCCCTATATAAGCCCCATAACCTTCCCTTAACAAATCAATGTGGTACTCCCAATGAGGATTATCCAAATGGGGACTCCATGAGTACAACAAAAATATACTGGAAAGATTAGACAAACAGCAACAAATGCATTAACAAATTCAAACTTGATACTGTTGATGACTAAATCACGCACAAATACACGGAAAGGTTCAAACTTTCCACACTTTCAATGACTAAAACCTCACAAATACATGTTGAGGTTCAAACAGATGCTACGATTCAAACAATCCAACATTAGTGATTAAATCAGATAAAATTAATAAAACCGCTATATGATTACACAGCTACAAGGAGTCATGGTTTCACAATAACTTATCAGAGCAAAAAATAACATGTGAAGAAACAAACTTTCCATAAAGAAACAAACTTTCCACTGATAATCTTTATATCACCATAAAACGAGACATTATAACACTCACAACACATGCAAATAAAAAATATTTCGTTTTTAAACAAAACCCACACGACCGAGTTCAGCTGTAATCAAGAAAGTTTATTTTTTACAAATAGACACCTGAAAAAAATTAAAGAAATAAACTTCCTACTGAAAATCTTTCAAACACCATTCTTCTTCACAATATTGTTGCAACATGACTCTCATAACACATGTAAGCATAAAATATTTCATTTTTATACAAAACCCAACACAACCCATTTCAAAACAAGCAAGAAAGTTTGCATTATTAATACATACAAACACTTGAAAGCAACTTTATTGACGTTTACAATCATTTTCAATTTCATAACAACCAAAGACATGAGCATAATAAAAAAAAATCCAAACAAAGGAACTAAGTCGAGATGCCAACTTGCGATTTTCATCCTCTTCTTCGCTTCATTCTCTCACTGATTCCCACTACTACAAACCACTGTAGTTCACTAATAGTGACACTGGAAGACCTTTTGTCTACCTTTCTTCCTGCCCACAAGCTCAACATTAGAACACAAAAGAAACTTATTGAAGTAATAGAAGTTATGTAACATAAGATACACGAAAGACCTTTTTACGCTTCCTCTCGGCCTTGCACAAGTCCATATAATACAATTTCTATAATAATAAAATTCGAACTCTACATATTTCATTTTTTATTCAATATGTATATGTAAAATGACCAAATTAACCTTGGCTCTCACAGATTAACAGGATGGTTGGGGGTTTTATGTATTTTTTTAAACTACAGTGAGCGCTGGGCCGCCTGATAATGGTCCCTAACATTAAAAATTTTTGTTAAGAGAGTGACTCAAAATTCTAAAATGAGTTTAAATAATATTTTAAACTATTTAAAAAACTGAATCAAATAAATAATAAGATTAAGAGCATTTAGATTTTGCATGTAGTTTTTTATTAGGTCTTGATCTCAATCTTGTTGGAACCATAATTTTTAGTATTTTATGTTAGTTTTACCAACGACCGTACAAAACATAATTTGCAAAGTGAAACCCAGATATAATGCAAACACAATCTTCAAAATGGTTGGGGGTTTTATGTATTTTTTTAAACTACAGTGAGCGCTGGGCCGCCTGATAATGGTCCCTAACATTAAAAATTTTTGTTAAGAGAGTGACTCAAAATTCTAAAATGAGTTTAAATAATATTTTAAACTATTTAAAAAAATGAATCAAATAAATAATAAGATTAAGAGCATTTAGATTTTGCATGTAGTTTTTTATTAGGTCTCGATCTCAATCTTGTTGGAACCATAATTTTTAGTATTTTATGTTAGTTTTACCAACGACCGTACAAAACATAATTTGCAAAGTGAAACCCAGATATAATGCAAACACAATCTTCAAATAAAAAACTAACCTAAACCCTAGCCCTAATCGAATTCTTCCAAATAACAAAATAGTAAATCCAGTTGATAATGAGATTTTTTAGAGCCTTTATTAAAGTACTAAAATACTCTCTCAACTAAACTCAATGCCCTTTAAAGACCAAGAGATGTTCATCCAAGACCTTTAAGGAAATTTCATGAAGCATAAAGAAGCTGACCAATTGAAGTTTTCCTCACCAAGCTAAGCTTCGAGTTAGTGTCCACCTAATTGAAAAGGTCAACATTAGACTGACAACACCTAACTAAACCAGTCTACAACCTAGAGAGATAGGCTGGTTTAGTTAGCCATACAATAGTCTTTCTTTACCTTGAAATTAAGGTTTGTAATCTTTTGGGAATAATCTTGAAGGCCATATGGACCCTTGAGATTGTAACACATCACACCAATGGATGGCCAAGATCCATCACATGTGCCTATCTAAGCACATTTTTACCTCCATGGCAAGGGATTGGATCCATTCTCCTCCCTCATAAGATGTCATCTCACTAGTCTCTTATGAGGCAACTATCTATCCTTTATTAAGATTTGTCTCCAATCCCAATAAGGGATATTCTTAGGATTTTGAACCTCTCTACTTGAGAATATCTTTCAGCTATAATGACAGCCACTATTCATTACTTTCTCTAAATTCTCATATTTGATATACATTACTTATTTTTTCTCCATCAAACAGTTAACCCCCAATTGACCTGGGCATTGGAGGGTTAACGTTGGAGGAAACTCTAACTACCCCAAATTGATTTGTTGTGTGAGGTTGTTGGAAGGGAGCTGTTGTGCAGATTGATGGCTGCTAAAACAGAGAACCACCATTCGAGCTGCTAGAGCTAATTAAAGAAGGAGAAGTCTAGTCAGTTTTGTCTATTAAAGAGCTGTCTTGCTGCCGTCCCTACACCAGCAAAAGCTTATGCCCTCATTCCAGCATGTCCATATCAAGCAGTCATTATTATAGTTATCGGACTACTAGATACCTATCAGTCCGGAAGCTATGCTCCAACTGGTATCTTCAGTTAATATGCTTAGTCATCTTCTAGTGCTTACTTTGTCCATCTCAAATGCTAGACTTCCATTCTTAATCATAAATCTAGTCCATTTAGTCATCAGAAGTCATGTATTTTCATTCACTCATATCTCGTCAGCATCTTGGCATTAGAAGAGTTATCTTATTGTGTTATTTGCTATTGCAACCCTTAGAGGTATTTTCTCTTTTTGCTACTACTTCGTGACACATGTAAAACTAATGTTGCTCCATTTTTTATCATTAATAACAACTAATAAAGGATCCAATGTTTTGCCTCTTTCTCATTAAAAAATTAAATTACAACTTTTATTTTAAAAAATTAAATTACAATTTTACCCTTAATCTGTTAATTTTAACGTCCGTTTACAAGGACGAAAATATTATGATTATTTATTTTAGAAAAGCAATTTTCTATTATCCATTTTTATTTCTTTCCACAGTCAAATTAGAAATGCCTATAATGTCATCGCAATGCTCTCTCATTATCACTAACGGTTGTCTAAATCATGGGGCCGTTTGGTATAGGCGTTTCTGAGCATGAAAATGGGAATTTGAAGCCACCCTTGTTTGGTTGGCTTATTTAGTTTTTTAAGCCCTAGAATTGAGCTTTCCCATATGTTCCAAATGATCCTCTATTGAGGTAATGTGAAACCCTTTCAACACTTGAGTTTTATATTCCTAGGAATCTTAAACCCATCCTTATATAAATTTATTTAATATGTATGTTTATAGTAAATTTAAAAAAGACTACTAAATTATGTATAAATTTGTACAGACTTATATACATATAATAAATAAACTTATATATAAACTTATATAAATAATAAAATAATACAATATAAATTTTAAGATAGATATATTTATATAAAAAGATAGATATATTTATATAAATATAATATATATAATATAAATTAATAAATATTTATATAAATTTATATATTTATTTATAAATTAATTTTAATTTAAAAAATTAAAAAATATTATATATAAAAATTAAATTTATATGTAAATTAAATATAATTAAATTATATAAATATAATTTATTTATAAATAAATAAATGTAAATAAATAATATGATAAATAAAAACTAAATTTATATGTAAAGTAAATTTAAAATTTAAATAAAATAAAATTAATTATTTTTATTTTTATTTTTATATTTAAATTATATTTATATATAAATTATTTATATATAAACAAAATTATAAATAAATTTATTTTTTGGTTAATAAATTTATATATATTTATTAGGATAATACATTTATTATTATATGTAATACAATATATATTTGGATTTTATAATGCGATATATTATCTTCTATTAAAATAATATAAAATAATATATATAATAAATTTAAAAATCTTTAAAATTATTAATTTCATATATTCTCAATTTTTTTATTATATACTAGAACATGAAAATAATATCAGTATTTTTGACATATTAAAAGAAAATTTTATTGTGTAGAAAATTAGCACATTCTTTCGTATAATCAAATATAGTAATTTGATCCTTATAAAAATTAATAACATAATTATAGATAACCAAATATTTCTTTAGTATATTAGATTCTCATATTTAATTCCCCATGAAACTAAACCCCCTATTCTAAAGGCCCTATACACGTATTGTCATCAGTGTTATGATTGGAAAATTTTGAAATGGAGTCTGCCACGATCTAACCTCTCACCATCCATCAGCAGCTCACTAATATCAGGTGTCAACTTGTAAGTATCTGCTTTTCTTAATTTAATTTTTCGTTTCTCATCTACAACTATTTATTTGTTGCTGGCGCCAACTGTCGATTGGTCGACAAGTTTTTATTAAATTTTTATTTATGCAATCTATTTATGAAATTAAAAGATTTACACATATAGAAATAATTGAAGTTGAATTGAATTTGAAGTGGCGGCAAACAAATGGAAGAGATTCAGAGAAATTAAGTTGAGAAATCTGAATTATCCAAGAGCGAAATGTCATGGCCCGCCTAAATTGCTTGCTACAAATGGCCCTAATGTGCACAAAGCTTGGCCTAGTTTCTAGAAGCTTGTGAGGCCTAGCCCATTCTCTAGAATTCTCTAGCAAGCTAAGCTGCTAGAACCTCCCTTGTAAATATCCAAGATATTTTTAAAATGTCCCATGTAAATATCTAGATAGTTTTGGAGAAAGATCTATAAAGTAAATAACGGTCGTCAAATGTATTAAATCTTGGTCGTCATTTTGGAAGATGGTTTACTATAAATACCCCTCTAAGGCTCATTTGTAAGGCATCTAAACAAAGTTGTACTCAAACCATTGTAAAAGAGTTCTTGTGTAATAAAAGCCTTCTTACTTAGCAACTCAAGTCTCCATCTTCCATCACTTCTCTTCTTGCCTAAAAGCTCTTTAGCTTAACAATCCAAGCCTTTAAAGCTTCTTCTTGACTGAAGCAAGTTAACTACAAGGCTTACTCAGTCACTTTGGGTTTAAATTGTCTAAGTGCGCCACTAGCGTGCTGCGCAATCTCTAAGCTCGTGATAGAACGCTTCCTCTCAGTCTCTCCTCTTTGCCGGCATGGAGCATTACTCCCTTCTTGGGTGGCTTTTCTTTAAGTAACTCTTCTCCACTACAATTTCATCCAATTTTTATATATAAATATTGAACAATGCCTTAATGTTGTTTCTATTGTGATCTTCAAATTCTAGATTATTAGGTGATAAATCTCTTCCTAACAAAATTTGCAAGGAGATGCCATGGATTGCGATGAAAAGACAGCTCTTATTCAATGCCTGTTTCTTTTACTATCTATACTTTTATAGAATAGAATAGAGATATTTGAACTTTTGAAATAATGGCCCAACCTTTTACAGATGTGGTAGAGATTGCCAAGTTTTTAGGCATTACATCTATTGATACAGAAGCCATCCAAGTGAGTAAGAATATGACTTTGTATGCTTACTATGCTATTCTTTTTGTGCATCTTAATGTATGGTTACAGAGTTAAGAATATTTTGTGTTTCAAAATGATAAAACAACAACGATGCTTTCTATTGTTTCTTTGTGTCTTCTTTCATATGGTAGAACAAAATTGGTGGTTAGATTCTCTTCACATATTGCATTTACTTGATGAATTTCATAACTTATGAATCATTCTTAAGATTGCATTATGTTTTTCAATTATTCTTGATTAGATATGGCATTTTCGTCGTGTTATGTGATTCCTTATTTTTAACATAGTTTGTCTTCTCTTGATCCCTTATTCATGCTGATTGAGAGGACCAATATATGCCAACCATAAATTTGAATTTACGCATTGCTGTGTGCAGCTAAACTTGATTATTGTTTGAGAAAGCTTGGGAGTTTACGAAAAATGTAATAAATTATTGAAAATTACAACTTAGAGGTGTTGAAGCTATGAAGGTCGAACCGAAATGCTTCACCTTATTGTTGATCTTGTTGAGGCTAGCACCTATGCTGATAATCCTAAATGGAGGTCGAGATGATTTTAACTTTCACTAGTTGATAATTCTTTTTTTTTTGGTTAGAAGTCATGTTTTAAATAATCTGCTTGCGGTTAAAATGCTTAGTGTTTTTCCCTCTCTGTTTTTCCAATAGCATGCTTGATATTTGGTTTGCATTCTTCTGCAGCATTGATAGACTCTATTGTAGCCAAACAGGCTCTTATTTTTTCTAAAGAATGCAAGTTGTTCCCTGCAAATGTGTAGATTCAATCAATATATCCATTGCAAGAACTTTGTTTTATGCATTGTATTCATATCACTTTCTGATTAAGTGTTTAGAAATTGTAGTGTAAAGAGTTTTCTTCCATTAAATTGACAAAGCCTATTGCGTATTTGGTTGCTTGATTTCTTTGTGTGATTGCCAACGGTACCATTACAAGGCATTAGGAGTTTAACTATGCAAGTGAACATTATTTCTTCACATGCTTTTGTAATTTAAAGAAAGATTTTTATAAATATGAGGTCTCCTTTCTGGTATTGGAAAACTGTAATTTCCTTTGTTGTTAAAATTTATTCTTGTTCTTATAAAGATTCAACTTGCAACATCTAATATGATTTCTTGGCGCTTGTTAGGCTGCATGATAAATGAAAGATGATGTTGAAGTGTCTAATTTACATTTTGGTGTTTTTTTATTTTGAATGGATTTATAATCTCAATGCTGATATAGTTTGTTAAATTCTTTCATAAGTATTTTATATTGGCAAGGGTTTCACCTACAAGTTATAGTCTGATGGGGTATTCAAAGTATAGAAGTAGAGATTCTAACTTAAATGTAGGCTGAAATGTTAAGAGGCATGTTCATTGAACTTAAAATCTATTTACTATGGTCTCAAAATGTGGGATTTGGATTTTCAGGATGGCAACTTTGTGAAAATATGTAGAAGGTTAGACTTTATTGAGATTTTCTCTTAGTATCTACTTTTGTATGACCGGTATCATATCTGTTAGTGTGGAAAAATATGCAGAAGTACAATATTGAATTGGTAAATTAATGGAAGAAGGAATTTACAAAGAAGAGAATTAAAGTTAAGATCAATCTAGTCATATCTAGAACTACCTTGTGATCTCTATGAATAAAAATAAAGATGAATCCTTAAATTGTGCTGTAAACAATACCCACAAAAATTCCATACGTTGACCATTTTGGCACATAATTCTGTCCTTCTCCCTCTTTTTAGGCTTCCCCTGATTTAAGATTCAAATTTTGTCTTAAACTAATAGAGTGGCAAGTCTTACAAAAAAAAAGGGAGAGAGGGAATTTTTAAGGGCCTAAAACTATTCCTATGAGAGAGGGCGTGTTAGGAGCTTAAATAATATTATTGGACTTTTATATGCTTAAACTTTTGGATTAGGTGGCAACTAATAATATTGTTTTCGTTATTGCTTGCATTTTTGAATTATATGCCAATTTTAGGTTTGCTTTGTCATCAAATGTAGCAATATTTTGTTTCCTTACTCAAAGTTTATTTGCAGACTAGATGTTTCTGAGCTGGAGACAAAGCCTTCAGACCAAACAAAGATACTATTTAACCTTCAGCAAAAGGTTGTTGATTTGGAATCTAAGGTTTATCACTATTCCTTTTTATCTCATCTCAGTCTCCGTTTTGTATAATTGTGTGCATTTCTTGTTTATCACTTTTTGTGGTACTACATTGTAGTCTGAACAAGCGTTACATGCTGTATGTCTAGGACATCATTCTTTTGTATGTATGTTTATAGATCAAAAGCATAAAGTTAATTAATATGATGGAATTTTGAAGTCTACTTGATTTCGCCTTGTGATAAGGCGAAGCTATGGTTTAGTTTTCTTTTTCTCCTACTTATAGGCTGCATATGGCCTATCCGAGGGGTGAGGCTTTTGCCAGCATATGAGTCCTTGTCCTGTAAATTGATATATATGATGTTCATGCTTTTTCTAATACCAAAATTTTGAGGTTCAAACTTTGCCTAACCTTTACATTTAGCTCATGTTACTTGATTTGTATACTCATATGGTTATTTGTACTATGTGTTATCCCATTTGATACCCACAATCTGTAACAATAATCTTTATCATTACAGATTGACCGCAAGCTATTTATGGCAAATTTTCCCTTCAGATTCATTTTGAAAATTTCACCTTTTAATTACCTGTTGATTTTTTTCTTTTGGATTATGTTTTTCTTGTGCCATTGATTGTTTCCAGACTTTTGATATTGTCCCTTTGAATTTATGAACCTCCCAATTTTACAAATTTTCCAATTTCCCTTTATTGATTTACTTATCTTTTACATTGTTTTATTGATACTTTATTGTCCTACTTACAACAATGCACTTACAACCCAGATAAGGAGTATTCTGAGGTTGAATCTCAACTGTAGACGCATCTGGAATCTTTTCTTGAAACTGTAAGATCCTTCAAGACAATTTACGCAAAGCTTTGACTTGCTCTTAGTTTTACCTATCATACTTTGAGATGCCATTAACTCGCTATCTCTACTTGAATGCAATACATTCAAGGATTTTCAACAAAAAGTATCTTTAGAAAACCATGCTTTTACTTTTATGAAATTGGATTTGTTTTGGAGATCTATACTTTGTCCTTTGGAATTGCCCAATAAGCCTAGTTTTAGTTGAAAGCTCTAAGATTAAAGAACATTTATGTTGGCGAATCAACTGTGATTTGTGGGATGTTATGTGATTTCATTTGATTTATTTAAGATTTTGTGTATAGCTAATTTTTTTGCATTTAACCTAATGATAGACTAATCCCTATCTTTGAGGATTCTTGATTTTTAGGACTTCAGTTTTTATTGCCTTTGCTAGAATTGTGTTGGTGTGAGTTTAATGAAATCATACACAGTTTTTCACAATTTGATTATTAGAGTAATATTGTGGGTTTTTTTAACCAAATTGAATTATTAGATAGTTTAAGTAATCAAATTGATTTGATCAATGCCCAAATGACTTGTGGTGCCAATTGGATTAGGCATCACAAATTTATTTTCTCATAAGTAAAATAGACATAGATAATGTTGATGATGAGCAAGCATTATAATGTGAAGGGAAGAATATATTTACAATTTGAGAAATATTGTGATTGCTCAAATTTAAGGTCTGTAAAATACTTATTCTCCAAGTACGTGTTATGATCCCACATCAAATAAGCATGGGATTAGTTGGTGGTGCTGCGAGGATCCCACATCGACTAAATATAAGATTAGTTGGTAGCTTATAAGCCTATGGGTACCCTCTCCTTACAAGATGGTTTTTAATGGGTGAGTTATACCAATGGGTTTGTAATAATTGGTATCAGAACTAGCCTGTTCGAGGCTCATGTTACGGAGGGGGTGACTTGGGGGCAAGAGTGGGCCGTTGTGAACCTCAGTGTTGGAAGTGAATATTCCATAACTCGAGAAGAATATTAACCTGATTCTGGAAAGAATGGAACAATTGACAGTTAGTCATGAGGAATTGAAAAAAAACAGAGGTTGATTTGAATCAGAAATTGAAAATAATAGTAGAAGAGATTCACTTGGCAACAAAGAATAATGATGGAGGTGGTGGCGAACATAGTGGGAGCAACCGTGAATCCAACTTTCGACACGAGAACTGAATCCGGCAATTAGAGATGCTGATTTTTTAAGGAGATAATCTAGATGGATGGGTTTTTCAAAATGAGTGGTTCTTCTTTATGAATCTGATCATTAAGATGAAACGATTGGAAGCGACGATTGTGAGTCTTGATGGAGAGGCTTTGGCATGGTTTCAATGGGAAGATGGAAGAAGACCTATCCAGAGTTGGGAGGAGTTTAAGTTGCTGCTATTGAAAAGACTTAGGCAGTCACAAGAAGGTCTGTTGTACAAGTAGTTTCTTGCCCTCAAACATGAGGGGTCTATACGAGACTATAGATGACAGATTGGGAGGCTGGCGGCACGATATTTAACTTGCCTGAAGATGCTATTGAGGGTAGTTTCATCAACGGGCTTAAGCCTGAGATTAAGGCTAAGGTTAGGTTGCTATAACCAAGTAAGCTAGGCCAAATTATGGAGGTGGCTCAAAGAGTAGAAGACAAAATAATTTTGCTAAAATAGGCCAAAAACCCATTAGGATATAGCCCAACTAAACTGTCCAACACTAATTATACAATTGGCTAGAAAACCTACGATCTAGATTTCACCAAAAGTAATAGTAGTAAAGAAGGAAGTAGGACAGAAAGTGATATTGCCTTTCAAGAAACTCTCAAACTTAAAGTTGCAATAAAAAGGTGAGATGGGCTTGTTTTCATTGTGATGAGAGGTTTTTCGTGGGGCATTGGTGTAAGAACAAAGAGCTATAGCTTCTGGTGGTCAATGGTGAAGTGGAGAATGTTAAGTCTGAGGAAGGAGGCAAAAAGGAGATGGAAGAGTTGAATATGAGTGGGACTGACCTAGTTGACTATCTCTGAATTTGGTTGTACGGTTGACAGCTCCCAAAACTATGAAGTTAAAGGGAAGGATCAGGTAACAAGAGGTAGTAGTTATGATCGACTATAGGGTGACCTATAACTTTATTTCTACGGAGGTGGTTAAACAACTATAGTTGCCTAGGTTAGAAACGGAGAATCATGGGGTTCTCATGGGTACTGGTTTTTTGGTACAAGGCAAAGGGGTTTGTACAGGTGTGGTTCTTATTTTACAGGAGGTGGAAATTGCTGAAGATTTCTTACCATTGGAGTTAGTCAGCTTTGATGTGATCTTAGGCATGTAGTTGTTGGATTCTCTTGTGCATGTGAATTGGAAAACATTAACCCTGAAGTTCAAATTGGGGAAGATTTAAGTGACTTTACAAGGCGACTGTAAATCTTTGGTGTCATTGAAAGCCATTTTACGTGCTGTTAGACATGAAGGACAAGGATTGATGTTGGAATTGGGTAATCTGATGGTGAATGAGTTAACTTCAAGGAGTGAGATTCCAACCGTGGTGGAGGAGATTTTACAAAAATACAAGTCTGTTTTGCAATGCCAAAGGGATTACCTCCCAAGCGGGATAGAGAGCATTCTATTCATCTTAAAGAAGGGTCAACACCGGTGAGTGTTTGCCCATACCGGTATCCACAAACACAAAAGGATGAAATTGGACAACTGGTGGAGGAGATGCCGGCTCTTGGAATAATTCAACCAAGCACCAGCCTATTTTCAAGTCCAGTATTGTTGGTTAAAAAAAATAATAGATGGAAGTTGGAGGTCTTGTGTGGATTATAATGCGCTAAATAAGGAAATAGTACTTGATAAATTTCCTATCCCAATTATTACAAGTTGTTGGATGAATTACATGGAGCGCGAACCACACACATGAGGGTCATTATGAATTCTTGGTCATGTCGTTTGGGTTAAGTAATGCTCTAAAGGCCTTTGAAGCATTAATAAATAAAATCTTTAAGAGGTATTTATGAAAGTTTTTGTTGGTTTTCTTTGATAATATATTGGCCTACAATACTTCTTTGGATGAACATGTGAAGCACTTCGAAATGGTGTTAGATACTTTAGAGGTCACCAATTGTATGATAATAGAAAAAAAGCCTTTTTGCTAAATAAGCTAGAGGATTTGGGCACATCATTTTTGATGAAGGAGTTGCTGCGGATGAGGCGAAGATTGAGGCAATGCTATAGTGGCCTACACCTAAATCTATTAAAGAACTTCGGGGGGTTCTTAGAACTTATGGGGTACTATCAGAAATTCGTGGCTAGTTATGTTAGTATCACATGGCCATTGACTAAACAGTTGAAAAAGGATCAGTTTGGGTAGAATGAGGAAGTTGAGGTTGCTTTTCAAAAATTGAAACAAGCACTAGTTCTAGCTTTATTGGATTTCACTCAACAGATTGTGGTGGGAAACAATGCTTTGGGAGCGGTACTAATGCAAAATCAGTGACCATTAGCTTATTTCAACCAAGTACTAAATCCTAGAGCTTGTCTCAAATTGATTTATGAGCGGGAATTAATGGCGATCATCTTCGCTATACAGAAATGGAGACCCTATGTGGAAATTCTACATTCAATGTTCTGATTTTTAGGACTTAATTGGCTGAAATAAACAGATTTAGTCATTGACTAAATCTGGTTGATTAGTTGTCTTTAATATGCATCCCTTGATTAAAGGGATTATTATTTTATTTAATTCTCTCCTTATTTATAGAAGATTTGTATGGCAGACCAGCTGTTTTTCTTATATATTTCCTTATACCTTGCACTGGAAATCTTTCAAAAATAAAGTTAATACTTTTCTCCTAAATTATCTTTATGGTATCAGAGCAGGAAATCTAATTCCTTCTCTAAAAAATGGTGAAATATGGTGCTGCCATGACTAGAGATAATCCTGAATCCCCAACTTCCCGCCAGTCCCATGTCTGACCTGAGACGCCGAACTCTTCCTTTATCACCACTCTTTCTAGTGGTAATATTTCTTCCCTTCATATCACAACCCACAAGTTGGATGGAAAAAACTATTTATAGTGGGCACAATCTATCAAAATTGTTATCTGTGGTTGATACAAACTTGATTACATCACAAGTGAGCTTGCTGCTCCCTTACCAAATAGTCTCACCTATAAGACTTGAATGGCTGAAAACTCTATTGCTCTCGCATGGCTTATCAACTCCATGGAGCCCAAGATTAGTCATCGCTATTTGTTCTTCAAAACGGCTAAAGAAGTCTGGGATGCAGCCTGCAGAATGTATTCAAATCTTGGCAATGCTTCCTAAATATTTAAACTCCAATCAAAACTGAAAGCTTTAAAGCAAGGTACAAATTCAATTACTCAGTACTTTTCTGATCTCCAAGATTTGTGGCAAGAACTTGACCTATTCAATGATGATGACTCATGTTATGCTGAGTGTATTGTCAAACAACAGCGCAAGCTCGAAAGTGAACAGGTGTATGATTTTTTGGCTAGGCTAAATCTGAATCTTGATGAAGTTTGTGGTTGTGTGGTGGCTCGAGATCCTTTTCCTTCAACAAAGGAGGCATTTGCTAAAGTATGACATGAGAGGGATGTTGAGGTGATGTTATCTGATGATCCTCTTCCTTTCTCATCTAACTCAGAAGGATCTGCCTTCGTGTCCAGGAATTTACTTTGAATGGGAAATCCAATCATGATCCATGCATGAACAAGCGAGGTGAACGATCTTGGTGTGATCACTACAATTGACTTAGTCATACTTGTGAGAAGTGTTGGAAACTCTATGGCAAACCTCTAGATTGGACACCAAAAGGAGCAGCAGAAAGTCGTGATTTCACCTCAACCGGAGAAACGCCATAACCTACGCTTAAGACAAATCTGTTTAGCAAAGAATAGTTAGAACTGCTTAAAAAAATGTTCAGTTTCTCTTCAATAGCAGCATAGTCCTCCTAACATGATCCTATTGCGAGCACAAGTTTCGTGATGCAAAGAGGTAATACTACAGTAGCTTTTAAATCATATATGGAAACCTCAACTTCTTGGATAATAGACTCTGGTACATAGGATCACATGACTGGAAATGCTTCACTTTTCCATACGTACAAACCTTATTCAAGAGACTTTATGGTAAGAATAGCTGAGCCAAGGTGGAGGGAATGGGTTCAGTGGTCATTTTCGATAATCTAACCCTAAAATTTGTCTTGTTGGTTCCCAAATTATCTTGTAGCCTATTGTCTATTAGTAAGATTACAAGGGATATGAATTGTGTTGCTAAATTTTTCTCTCCCCATTATAAATTTTAGGACTTGGAATCAAGGAGGACGATTGGCAATGCTAAGGAGTGTGGTAGACTCTATCTTCTCAAGACTCCTAGTAATCTTGATGAACAAACTCTATCTACTAGTAGTGTGTCATTTCCTATTTTGTCCAATAACGAAAATGCTATTATGTTATGGCATTATAGATTAGGACATCCTAATTTTCTTTATTTAAAAAAGTTGTTTCCCAGTTTATTCAATGATAAAACCACCAAAAACTTTCAATGTGAGGCATGTCAAATTTTAAAACATGTGAGAAACAATTATCCAATCCAAGGTTATAAAACATCTCATCCTTTTTCAATCATTCATAGTGATATTTGGGGACCTTCTCGGGTCAATAACATTTCTGAATTTAAGTGGTTTATCTCTTTCATTGATGATCATACAAGAGTGACGTGGGTGTATTTAATGAGACAAAAATCAGATGCAGGTATCATCTTAAAAAATTTCTTTAGTATGGTCCAAAATCAATTTCAAGCTAAAATCAACAACCTTAGGATTGACAATGCCACAAATTATTTCAATTCAATCCTAGAAGATTACTTTTCAAACCATAAAATAATTCACCAGAGTTCTTGTATGAATACACCCCAACAAAATGGGGTTACTGAAAGAAAGAACAAACACCTCTTGGAGGTGGTCCGATACATTATGTACACCATGAATGTCCCAAGTTATTTTTAAGGAGAGGCCGTCCTCACAACTACATATCTCATCAATAGAATGCCATATAGAGTTATCCATTTTCAAACACCATGGCAAACACTTTACCAATCCCATCCTCAATTTCGAATACTCTCCTCTCGTCTACTAAAAATATTTGGGTGCATTGTTTTTGTCCATAACCACTAACCTAAACCTAGCAAACTTGATCCTAGAGCCATAAAATAATTGTTTCTAGGATATTCCTCCACTCAAAAAGAGTATAGATGTTACTCTCCTGTTACCAAGAAAACCTATATCACTATGGATGTAACTTTTTTTAGAATCAACCCTATTATCATAAAACCCACATTTAGGGGGAGAACTCAAACACAAATGAATGTGGTTTTTGGCTGCCTAATGTTACAATACCTGAGCCTACTTTTGCTCCTACTACTAATGCTCCAACGGTTAATCCGAGTCTACAAAATGAGTTGGCACCTGAGTCTCCTTCAAAAAAGGCATCCTACGAGCCATATAGACCTTCATCCGAGCCTACCCTACCTATTCTCACACCAAAAAATTCAGAAATGTTTCCCAATACACTCACTCCAGAGATCCACAATCAGAGTACTACTAACAAAGAGTTATGTGTTTATCCAAGGAGGGAAAAAGTCCTAGAAGAGGAGTCCCCTACATTTTCTGAGCAAACTTAAGAGTCCAATCCGACTAGTCCGAGTTTAGAACTTTTAGGTAACACAACTCATAACTTTCACACTGATAATGACTTAGGCTCCCTATTGCATTAAGGAAAGGAGTAAGATCCTTCACTCAACATCCTATACATCAGTCTGTTTCACATAAGGGATTGTCCTCTCAATATCGTGCCTTTGTTACTAATATGGCTACTATTCAAATACCTAGAAATGTTCAAGAAGCTCTAGGTAAACTTGAGTGGAGGGCAACTATTGAAGAAGAGATTAGAGCCCTTACAAAGAATGGCATGTGGGAACTCTCTGAATTGCCATAAGGAAAATGACTAGTAGGATGTAAATGGGTCTTTAATGTCAAATACAAACCAGATGGAAATATAGATCGATATAAAACCAGATTGGTAGCAAAAGGATTCACTCAAACTGACGGTATTGATTAGCAAGAAACCTTCTCCCCAGTTGCTAAGTTAAATATCGTTCGTGTTCTACTCTCACTAGTTGCTAATCTTGACTAACCCTTATATCAAATAGATATCAAGAATGCATTTCTAAATGGAGACCTAGAGGAAGAAGTATGTATGGAGATTCCACATGGATTTGAGACCAAGAGCAACGTCTCAAGGTGTGCAAACTTAAAAAATCACTTTAGGGAGTCAAACAATCACCAAGGGCTTTGTTTGACATATTCACAAGGGCAGTCAAGCAACATGGGCACATACAAGCGCAAGCTGATCATGCCATGTTTGTCAAACACTTTACAAGTGGGAGGATTTCTATTCTAATTGTGTATGTGGATGATATAATTATTATCGAAGATTTCCATGACAAAATTGAGAATCTAAAGAAGGGACTCGCTAAAAAATTTTCAAATTAAAAACCTAGGATATCTCAAATATTTTCGAGGCATGTAGCTAGATCCAGAGTAGGGATTTTAGTATGTCTTGGACCTACTCAACAAAACAAGTATGTTAGGATGTAAGCTAGTTGACACACCTATGGAACCTGGTTACAAAGCATGCTTAGAAGAAGATAGTCTACCCATTTATAAAGGAGGATACCAACACCTAGCAGGGAAACTCATTTACCTCTCCCATACTATTAACTTTGTAAGTCATTGGGTTCGCTATTAGCTTTGTAAGTCAATTTATGAGTGATCCGAAAGAAGTTCACCAAGAGGCAGTAAATAAAATCCTTAGGTATCTCAAATGTCACCAGGAAAGGGGTTGTTTTGCAAGAAAAATACCAGCAAAGAGATTGAGGTTTTCACTTATGTTGATTAGGCTGGAAGCATCAGTGATAGAAGATCTACAACTGGCTATTGTACCTACATTTAGGAAAATTTAGTCACATGGAAGAGTAAAAAGCAGATAGTGGTAGCAAGAAGTAGTGCTGAAGCAGAATTTCGAGCCTTAGCATAAGGAATTTGCGAAGGAATGTGGTTGAAGAGAATCTATGAAGAATTGAAAATTGAAAACGGTTCAATGAAGGTATTTTATGATAACATGGTTGTAATAAGTATTGCTAAAAATCTAGTCCATCACGACAGAACTAAGCATGTGGAGCTGGATCGGCATTTTATCAAGGAGAAGATTGAGGGTGCCATGCTTAGTCTCAGCCATACTCTAACCAATCTTCAAATAGTTGATGTTCTTACAAAAGGCCTTCCTACAATTAAATTCGAACTACTGATATCCAAGTTGGGAATGATTGACATTTACTCCCCAGCTTGAGGGGGAGTGTGGAAATTCTACATTCAATGTTCTGATTTTTAGGACTCAATTGGTTGAAATAAACAGATTTAGTCATTAACTTAATCTAGCTGATTAGCTATCTTTATTATGCATCCCTTGATCAAAGGGATTATTATTTTAATTTAATTCTTTTCTTATTTATGGAAGATTTGTATGGCAGACCAACTGTTTTTCTAATATATTTCTTTATACCTTGTACTGGAAATCATTTAGAAATAAAATTAATATTTTTCCCTAAATTTTCTTTACCCTACTAACTTGATAGGGAGTTCGTGGTGTGAACTAACCATAACAGTTTAAAATTTCTGTTAGAGCAGCATATAAGTGGAAGTGAGCATCAAAAGTGGCTTGCTAAGTTGATGGGATATGACTTTGGAATTTAATATAGACTGGGATTGCAAGATTGTTGATGCCCTGTTTCGTGTGCCAAGTGAGGTTGTATTGACACTTTTGTTCATTCTGTGAGTGCTAAATGTAAATGAGTCGCAATCACAAGTGGAACAGGACAAGGTTCTAAAATGCCTCAAGGAGGATCTAATTTGTGACCATTCTTCTCATTCGGGTTTATCTTTTGACCATGGGCAGCTCTTATATAAAGGCAGGTTGGTAATTTCACAAAAATCTCCTTCAAATTCCCTCGCTACTTCACGAATATCATTATAGCCCCATAAGGGGACATTCAAGAATATTTAAAATAGAAGGCTGGCTATTGACTTGTATTGGGTGGATATGAATCGAGATGTTACCAATTTTTTTCAAAACTGTTAAGTTTGTCAGCAGAGCAAATACCTTGTTATGTCACCAAGGGGTTGCTACAACCTATTTCAGTAGCCATGCAGGTGAGGGATGATACTACTATGGATTTCATTCAAGTCCTTCCTACATCTGAGGGATTGGATACCATATTTGTAGGGGTTGACAATCTCGGCAAGTAAGCACATTTTTAGCTTTAAGGCATCCATTTAATGCTTAGACAGTGGCTGGTTTGTTTTTGAAGGAGGTGGTCCAATTACATGGTGTCCCTCATTCCATCATTTCATACCGGGATAAGGTTTTATGAGTCTTTTTTGGACTGAAATGTTTAAACTTCAGGGGACTACTCCTAAAAGAAGCACTCCCTACCATCCATAAACGGATGGGTAGTTCGAGGTTGTCAACAAATGCGTGGAAACATATCTATGCTATTTTGCATCTCACAAGCCTAAGCAATGGGCTAGGTGGTTATCGTGGTCAGAGTATTAGTATAACACGTCGTTTCACACTTCAGCGAATTCAACTCCATTTCATTTGTTGTATGGATGTGATCCACCACCGTTGATCCATTATGAATTGGGATCTACTGCAGTTTTGATAGTTGAGCAAATTTTAGGGGAAAGGGATGCTATGTTAGATGACTTGAAAATACATTCACTACGGGCTCAACAGAAAATGAAAACCATAGCTGATGGAAAAAGAAGAGAGGTTTGTTATGAGGTGGGTGACATGGTTTTTCTCAAAATCTGACCATATTGCAAACAATCCTAGCCCATAAATGCAATGAGAAGCTAGCCCCTTGCTACTATGGTCCTTATAAGGTGTTGGAACGCATTGGAGCTGTTACTTAAAGGTTAGAGTTGCCAACATCTGCATCCATCCACCCTCTTTTTCATGTTTCTCAACTTCATCGAGCTATTGATGTGGTAAACTCTTCTGCCCAATTGCCTTCCAATTCTTTTCTAGAATTGGAATTAAGGTTGGAACTTGTTGTTGTCTTTGGAGTACGTCCTGGTGCAGCTAGAACTCCTAGAAATTTGGAAGTCCTTATTCAATGAGGACTCCCCTCCTTATGAAGCTACTTGGGAGTACTTTGACGTGATCAGATGCCAATTTCCCACTTTCCACATTAAGGACAAGGTGAAATCTTGGGCGGAGGGTATTGATAGGCCTCCAATTCGTTTAACTTATGTGAGACGTAAGAAGAAACAAGGAAAAGAGTTGTTAAGGGTGGAAGGGTGAACAAATTGGCACTTTGGTAATTGTTAGTAAAAGGGTAGCGTAAGTTTTAATAGAGACTTAAAATTCAGTTAGGTTGTTAGGGGCTATATGGAAATGTTAATATGTTTTTTGTTTTATAGAAAGGGAAAGGAGAGGAGTGAAGGGGTATTTTTAATGTTGATCAGGCTCTTAAGGGAGAGTGCCATGTCTCTCGAATACCTGGTGTGTTTTATCTTCTTAAGAAATGATACAGCCAAAATATAACCCATAAGATCTACTTATCTCCATTTTCTTTTTGGTTCCATCAATTTGATATCAGAGCTAGCCCACGCGAGGCCCACTTTATGAAGGAGGTGACCTGGAAAGATCAGACTGGGCTGTCGTGGACGTTGATGTCCGAAGTGTGGTGGTATGTTACGATTCATATCAACTAAATAGGTATTAGTTGGTGGTGATGCGAGGATCCTACATAGACTAAGTATGAGATTAGTTGGTGGCTTATAAACCTATGGACACCCTCTCCTTACAAGCCGGTTTTTAAAGATGAGTTTTACTCATGGGTTTGTAACAATATGTTTATCTCCAAGAGCCTTTGAGAAAAACTAGAGAAAGATTTAAGGATTTGAATAATCAAGGTATTTCTATCTCTTATGTTGTTCAGAATTTAAATTTTGATACATGATTATTTGATTAAGAGAATGGATTATTAAGGTACGTGTTCTAATCATCTAATAGATTAAGCATGTATGGTAGATATGTGAATTTTGCATTCAATTTTTGAAGTTATTTATTATTATTTTTTAATATGTTACATTACTTAAGATCATTTTGTAATGCATAATTTTTGAGAAATTTTTTTTAGGTTGACCTTTAGATCTTTATATATTTTGTCTTCTCACTACTACATAAAGGGTCTTTTACTGCACCTATTTACCGCAAGTCTTTAAAAATGCGGTAAAAGTTCGAATTTTGTGGCTGGCTACTACAGCCACAATAAAATTTATGGACTTTACTGCAATTTTGGAGGCCCGCAGTAAAAAGTTTTTATATAGTCGAATTATTATATTTGGTCCCTCTCTTTTGCGCCATTCTCCCACTTCTCTCTCTCTCTCTCTCTCTCTCTCTCTCTTATGCTCCCCTCTCAAATCCCTAATTTCATCTCCTCTTCTCTGCCCTTCATCGTGCCTTTCATTTTATCTCTCTGTCTCACCAGCACACAAACAGAAAATTTCATCATCATTTTCTCAGATTCGCTTCCTCTTCTCGGTCCCCCAACTTTAAGTCTATCTCAACCCCAGATTTTTTGATTTTGCCCCTCGATCTTATCTCTATTTTCAAGATCCCTAATTTTCCTATATTTTATTTTCCTTGCATGATTAATTCAACCACTATATTTTTCTTTCATGATTCTCTGTTGCATGTGAATTATTTCCGAGTGGACACTTCTTCGATTGTGCGTTTCAGTTTTTTTTGTTTTTTATTTTTAATTTAATTCTATTAGAGATTTGATTTGAATTACGAATTCTTAATTTTGATCTTCAATTTCTATACGGCGTCGTTTTCATCATCTCTCTGTTGATTTTGGTGGTGTGCATTAATTTTCTTGATACGTTAAAGACGAAATTACGATTTTAGTGGTTGATTTGTGATTTGTTTGTATCAGTGCGAGCTGTGGACTATTGCTGTTTGCTGGTTAGATTAGGATTTGGAGTTCTCTAGAATTCTGTCCTCTTTGGGGGTATGATTTTGATGATAAATTTGTCTTTGATTGTCATTAATAGTAATGTGAATTGATAATGGGGTTAATTTGGACTCTCTTTATCATGCAAAGTGAAATTGGGTTAATTAGATAATTGAAATGTCGTTCTTTCTTATTTTCCTGGAGTGGAGAACCTTCTGATGATCTCCTTAGCTTTTAATCTCTCATTACTTTCATCCAAAATTATAGCAAATTAATCAATTACTCCTGCCCGGACTCTGCTTCTCTTTCTTCCAATTCACACTCTCTGACAAATGCAACTCATAACACAATCATAATGGGGAAAATTTTATTCTGTACATAGTCATTCTTGTTTGGTGGTGTTAGAACTGCTCATAATGAATTTGTTTTTTATGTTAAGAAACTATATGTTTTGTATTATAATAATTTTTTTTCCATTAAAAAAAAAGGACTAGGTCATGTATCTGTGACAGTCCTCTCTTGATTGTAATTTTATTTGGTTGTGAAGCTTGAGAATAATTAACTTCTATAGTCTGTCCATATAGGTTGGAAATAGTCTTAATTTTTTTGTTTGGAGTAATATAGGTTGGATGAACTTGCACAGATTTTTGAAATTGAGAAAAGTTGTTTTTGAAGTTGAGAAAAAAAATTGAAATGACTCTTCCATACTTTAATTTAGCACTAGTTTTTAGAATCATATTCGAAAGCTGCTTCTTAAAACCTTTTAACCAATGTACTTCTTAAAAGATTTCTTCTTCTCTTTCCTTGAAGAAACAAATAACTGAGTTTAAATTCGAAGTAGTCTGATAGACTCTAGTCATTTTGCAAGAAAACCTTGACTGAAATTTTGTTTAACCAGATTTACAGAATTTGTTAAGCATTCGAGAGGCTTAACTCTCTCCCAAGAAAAAGAAATAAAATCTCACAGTGGACAACTAATTCCCCTATCTCTCTCCCCCTCCCTTTTTGTTTTTCTAATGCATCAGTTTAATTGATTCTAAATTTATTTTCTATTTTTCATATTTAACAGGCCGTTGACCTTGCTTCTGTTACAACATTCTTGTTGGAGGCACTTCCTCCTCTCAAATCATCAAGTAGAGAAAGTATTGGTTACCTCGTTTTATTTTACGTCTTAATCTAATTATTTTGTTCCTCCTAGTCTGCTTATGGAAAAATCCTTTTGATGTGCTTTTGAAAAGTATCTGCATGTAAATATTCTGCTTTAGGTTCTACAGTCAATGAGGATGATATGACTACTGGTGATGAATTGATAGAAGTAGTTTTTAATAAGGATTTGGAATAGCAGATAACCAATGCTATTGATTCATGTTTTCTTTTGCAATTGGTATGCTCTATTGAACAATTTTGTGAAGCTTTATTTGCTGCAACATATTAAAACAGCAATTACTAATTTTGTTTATTTGGAGCAGACGAATGTTTTATTCAGAGGGATTTCTTTGGTACGTGGTTCGCATAACGAAGGGCCAGATGATAAAGAGGTGGCTGCGGTTGGTGCTGCTTGTGCTTTTCTGCATGTCACTTTCAAAACTTTACCTCTGGAGCGTATCATGACTGTCCTAGCTTACAGAACTGAACTTGTTCAATTGCTTTGGAATTTTATGAAGCAGTGTCATAATATTAAAAAATGGCCATCCTTGGCATATATCCCAGGAGATGCACCTGGTTGGCTACTACCTCTGGTTGTTTTCTGTCCTGTGTACAAGTAAGACTGCTTATTATTATTATTATTATATTATTATTATTATTATTTTTGTTGTTGTTGGTTTTGTTTTGTTTTTTTTCCTGGTTTATTACGGTTACTCTTTGATATGTGAATATTGTACTCATGCTTCACTTTAAATCTCTGAATAGACGTTTGGGAGAGGGGGGTGGTTTAAATGTATCTAGTCTGACAATACTTATTGTTGATCAGGTACATGCTTATGATAGTTGATAATGAGGAGTTCTGTGAACAGGAAAAGCCATTATCATTGAAGGATATCAGATATCTAATTGTCATATTGAGAGAGGTAGTTTTTGGTGATTACTAGACTATAGTTAAGAAATTTCAGTAAAGGAAAATGTTTTGTATTCCCTTAATTTTGTTTAAGGTAGAAGTCTTGGATTGCTTGATATTTTTAGATTTAGTATGAGCATGCCGACATGCTCTTGCTAAATGATTGCGTTTGTTATTCATTGCTAAATCTATAGAACTAAAAGTCAATTTGCAATTAAATGGACTGGCAACTTATTAAAGCCAACGTTTGCACAAATATGCAGCATATGCTGATTGGTTTAACATTTGTTATTATTTAATTTATATTCTTGTAATGATTAATTCAACCACTACAATGTGTTTCTTATTACGGCTTAGTTCATATATACCTTTATCTCCAAGGTCTATTTTGGCAAATCTTATTCTTAACATTTTTGTTTGTTTATCAAATTAATTCCTACTTTTAAAAAAAAAATTCCAGTTGTGTAGGAAGTTTTGCAATCCCAGCGAAGTAATTATAATTATTCATATGAACGTAAATTTCTATTTTGTTAAAATCAAACCTTATATATACTCATAGTTTATATGAATGCAGCATTTGTATAATTATTTAATGATTTGGCCTATATAAATATGAATACCCATATTTGTATAATTATTTAATGAATAATAACAACACACTCTAATGCAGGGAAATCTGTCTCCAGTCGGTCTGTTCATAAAAAGCTTCTAGTTGACGTCATCCAGCATAGGGTTGGCGTTGTAGCCTCTGAGGTCCTTTCACAGGTACATGCAAGCATGAGTTGGTTAAACTTCAGGTCATTGTTAAACAGATTCTTTATGGCCTTGAAAAAGTTACTTGCTATTTGGGCCAACATTGTTTTACTTCTCACTAAAATACCAGATGCTTGTTTGTTGATTGATGAATTATTTTTGGCTCTGCTAGTTTGGTATTTAAATATCTGGTTGTAGTTGCTAGATTGGAATAATAGAAGGGAGTTTACACCCCCAATTGATTTCGATGCCGATGGTGTCAATGGTTTTTTCATTTCTCAGGTGGTACTTCTTGATTACATCTGTTGGTTTACTTGTTGGTTGTTTTAACACCATCTCATTTCCAGGCTGCAACAGAAGGCACCAGAGCGTATGAAATACTAAAGCAAGCTCCTTTCTTGATACCCTTTACTAGCAGGGTTAAAATATTTCATGTAAGTGATTAAATTTTTTAGTTCGCTATTAATATTGATTTATCTGTCCTACTAATATATTGTTGAAGACAGGAAATGTTTCCCTTGGGCAAGTTAATTGAAAAATTTGCAATTCTCTTTTATTATTTTCTTTTTTAATCTAACTTGTAACTAATTTCTAAATCCATCCACCAGTCACAGTTAGCAACAGTTAGGCAAAGGCATGGCTCTCATGGTGCTTTCACTAGGAATCGTTTCAGAATACGCAGGGATCGTATTCTGGAAGATGCTTACAGCCAGATGAGTGCATTATCTGAAGAGGACCTTCAAGGGGCAGTAATGTTTCTGTTTATGTTTTCCTGCCTCTTGCTGCTATTACAAGCATTTTTCTATATGTCGAGGACTAGAATATCAATTTTTGATGTTTACTGACAGGTTCATGCAACATTTGTCAATGAACTTGGAGTTAAGGCCGACATATATGGTAGTGGAATTTTCAAATATTTCATGGAGAACATTACATGTGCAGCTTTTGATGTGCAGTATGGATTATTTTGAGTTGAGGAGGCTGGCATAGATGGTGGTGGAATTTTCAAAGATTTCATGGAGAACATTACACGTGCAACTTTTGATGTCCAGTATGGATTATTTAAGGTGTCTCTCCTCACAGGGAAAACACAATTTGTATATGTTCATGGTACCCTAGATCTGTACACATCTTTTGGGTCATAGAAACTTTTTCATGTTCTGTTTCATTCGGACCTGTAATTTGGTGTTTAACTATTAAGTTGTATCTTTTCTTGTCACAATTGTTGAATGATTTTGGTAGAGAGAACAGCTTAGGCTTGTTATAAAAATTATGCATGCCTTAGTAGAACTCTTTTTCTTTTATGTTTGCAAATGTATGCGAATATATTCTTATATTGTACTTTTATGTGTTATGCCAATATCAATTTATTTGTTATTTGTATGCGAATATATTCTTATGGATGCAATGAATTGTTTGAAAACGAAAACAGGTTCCAAAAAATTTTAGTTATAAAAGCCCAAACAAAAAAAAAAATTATTTTGTACTTCTTACGGCGGGCCAGAAACCGCAGTATATAATTCAACCACAACAGAAGAAACATTTTACGATGGGCTAAAAACTGTCGTAATGAAAACAACAAGTTTTTATGGCGGGCTAATGAACCGCCGTAAATAAATTAGACAACACCACAAATATTTATGGCGGGTTAGTCAACCGCGGTTAGCAATCTTTTACGGCGGGTTAAAACCGCGGTAAAAAGTCGAAATTCTTTTTACAGCGCCACTTTATACGGCGGGCTAGAACCGGTGTTGGACCGCCGTAAAAGGTCTTTTACGGCGGTTTTGGCTCGCCGTAAAAGGTTGATTTTCTTGTAGTCTGCATGATGACAGAGTTATGAAGATATATGACCTACTAAAATTTTTGAAAATTATGAAATTTGGCATGGTGAAACTCCTGTCTATGAAAAGCTTGGAAACTGTTTGTGATTTTATGAGTTACAAAATCATTGTGTATTGTTAAAGGGACCTTAATATTTAGAATCTTTTAGGAAAATTGATAAACAAAAATTATTTAAAGTTTTAATCCAAAAAGTTCCTGAAATTTTTTATGGCTCAATCTATATGTCTCTATTCTACTTCTGAAATTAAAACATTGAAAATTGAATGAGTGAGGCTGTTTTTTTAAAATTGATATCAATAAAGTTCAATTTAAGGTTTAGAGCTATTGAATCAATGAATATCTAAAGACTCTGATTCTTATAATATTCGAATGATGATATATACGTGCCTATAAGGTTCTGAACTTTTAGAGTTAAGAGAAATAGTGAAAGTATAGGTTTTCAGGAGTTAGCTAGATTAAGAACAGTAGAGATTGGACTGCGCTTTAAGATGAAATTAAGCATAAAGAACCTCAAAACTTCAGTTATGATTTTAGTTAGATATGGAACTGTTCATATGAGTTATATTTTTTTTATCTTAAGGTCTGATATGGCTTTTGGTGCTTGAGATCATGACGAGGTTAGTAAATAGTATATTTTCTTCGGAATCTCAATGAGAAATATATTTTCATGTAAGTACTCTTTAAAAAGTGCTTATATGTGTAACTTTGTTATTTTGTGTAAGATAAGAAAATTTCGAAGTGTCAATGAAACTTTGTGTTTTAATGATGAAAGAATGATTGATCAGTCAATGTTTAGTGGATTTACTTGTGAAGCCTTGACCTTTGTTTAATGGATTATTGATCAGATTTTTGTTTATACAATTTTATTTAGTGTATATTTTATATGTTTTGACTAGATATATGTTGGATTTTTGTTTTATGTACTAATTATGTATGTAAAGACTTGCTACGGAAAGTCCACTAATTGATGTGGAAGAATGTTTTAAAAGAAAGTTAAAGAAGATATTAACCGCAAGCTTATATTTCCGAGTGGAAGTTTTTGGAAAAGAAAAGGTTATGATATATATGAAAATTAATTTTGATAATTGAAAAAACTAGTTTACTTATTGAGTTATTACTCATCATAGTTAATTGTGATTTCCGTTGTTATTAATTTCGATATGCATGGGGATTTGTTCTGGGCATAAGTGAATTTAAGAAAAAGTTTATGTTACTGCTCAATTCCAAAATACTTTTGGATGTTAGGTTTAGGATTGTTTTATACATCTAAGATATAAGATATTGGGAGAATCTTTTTAGAGTCGAGATATTTGAAGTGTTCAATTTTATAAACATCACTCCTTTGACCCTTTAGGTCAAGGACATGACAATCAGACATATCCTTGAATTGCTTTATTCTCTCTTTGTTGTGGATGGGTGAACTCCCTAATTCATTTCATGATGTAAAAGATAACAATATCTTTAATCTTGAATTGTAAAAATTTAATGTAAATTGAAGAATTCATTCACCTGGATTGCATTTTCCAAGTCCACAGGCCAAACAAAAAATTTTAGTTCATTCTTGAAAATCTATTTGGGCCCTTTTGATTAAGAATTAGGGAAAATTGAAAAAATGGACACAATTAGGGACCCTCATTGAAATTTGGATACATCTTGAAAAATTTTCATGTCATAGACACTTTCTTGACAAAAAGACTCAATTACCCTTATGTATTCAATTTTTTCCCAAAAGCCTTATTTCCCCTTATTTTCCTCTTCAATCAAAAATTACTGAAACCCATCGACACCGCTCGAAATACAAACCAACACGAGCATCGGCTGAGAATAGAAGCATCAAGCAAGATGACACAGAGAGAAGCACCCATCGACACTGAGGGTCCCCAATTGTGATTTATTTGGTTGCTATTCATTAAATTTGATTTAGTTTTCAGGGAATTTGAATTAGGGATTTGAGTTTCCGTCGGATTTGTGAACTTATTTAGGGATAAATCTAGTGTTATAATGTGATTTTTATGGTTTGATGTATGTGAAAACCGACGAAACCAGTCGTTTTGTCACGACATAGATGACACTCGATACTCGACACCTACGTGTCGAGTCGTGAATCCGACACTCGATATCAGTCTATTTTCGAAGACATAGTAACCTGACACTCGACACTATATGTCGAGTATCGGATACGTGAAAATCGACATATCGACGTCTCGAACCATATATTTGACACTCGACATGTCGTGTGTCGAGATGTCACGTGTCAAGATGTCGATTGTCGAATGTTTATGTCGAGTTTCGTCGAGCGTTTAGGCAGAAATGTCATTTTTGTGCCTTTTGTAAGCAATTTTGTAATGATTTATTGTCTACGAACTTATATGATATGTATCTATCATGCAGGATATGGAAACTTTACTCATAGTTATACTATATAATGGTTCACGCTTAAGACACCATATAATGAACACTATCATGCGGTGATCACAAACATGGCAAGTTTGGACTGTATTCAATAGATTCGCACAAACTTGAGTGCGAGGCAAAAAGACATTGCCGTTAAGATAGACTAACGCCCATCGTATAGGTGTGAAAAAGCACATAAACTCGTGTTTAATACATTAATGTTACGTACATACATTGACGAAACACATAAATGAATGTTTTATACATGAATGTTTAATACAATGACAAAATCACATATATGAAAGTTATTATTAATTTGAACAAGCCATAAATTGGAATACAATAAATATTACATAGATAAAATAAGTCCCTAGCTACATTTGCTACTCTTCATCCCCTATCAAGAAGTGGAACTGGGTTGCAGCAAGTTTGACGATTGTGCCCGGAACTTCCACATAGCCCGCAAGTTCGAGACGAGCTAGACTCACCGATGGAAGGGATTCGATTCCTCCAAGGACGACCGGCTAATCTCCTTATGACTGGCAGTAGAACCACTCTACTGCGAACCTCCTCAGGAACTAGCCAATCCTCACTACCTCCAATAGGAACAACTAGTAGAGCATATGCATGTAGCAATGTTTCAGTCGTATACCAATGGGCACAATAATCATGGCACGTCAGTAAATTCATACGCTTGCAAATAGCTAAATACATGTGCACACGAAAGCTGGTCAAGATCAAACACCTGGCAAGTGAATGTACGAGCGTGCATGTCAACAATGCTAACACGGTCGTTGCCTCTAACCCCATATATAGTAATAAAGATACCACTAACCCTCATACGTTCTCCCTTCTTTAGATGCTCCTCCATCAACTTGTTAGCCCACGACGAGAGATGTAATTTCGACTTAGCAAATAACTGTCGACACTCATGGAACCGTTGCTGCAAGTTGGCTCAGTAATAATCTGCAATGTCACTAGGAGGAATCGATGGTGTCGCAAGCAGCTGTTCATCGACTCAACTATATTTGTTGTCATGATGTTATACCGTCGACCACGAAATCGTGAATGTGCCCATTTCTCGACTCCAATAACTCGAAGATAAGTTGCTGCTGCTGGCATATACGATTAAATTTGTCGCATATGATAGTTGAAATCAGCATAGTAATATGTCCTTGCAGCTCGGTGGTATACATCCAACAAAGTCTTGTCCTTGAAAGTTGCCTTCAAGTTACCCTTCAGATGATGAGTGCACAATCCATGTAGTGCATGAGGGAAAACTACTATAATAGCTCGTTCAATGCTACGATGATGGTCATAAGTGAAAACAAGATCTCAAACATTTTGTACAACATAATCGCACAATTGTCTCATGAACCAGGTCTAGGAGTCATCATTTTTAGAATGCCCAACTCCAAATGCCAAGAGGTATATTTGCTTATTTCTATCCATACAAGAAGCCAAAAACATTGTACCTCTATATTTTCCTTTCAAAAAAGAACCATCAACTGCGATAACTAGCCTAATTGATGATGCAAACCTAACAATAGAGGCCCCTATACTCATGAAAAAGTATCTAAAATGGTTGTTGTCATCAATTTCTAAGGAAGTTTTGGTCCTCGAGTTTGCTTTCTCAATCATGTACATGTACTAGGGGAGTAGTGTGAATGATTCCTTATGAGATCCGTGAAGTTCTTGCAAAGCTGCCTCCTTTGCCCTCTATGCCTTGTTGTATGAGATATTAACACCCAATGACTCCTGAACATCAGAAATAATATCCTTTGGATGATATATTCTAGATGCCTCAACGAATTTGCTCTTAATATGTTTGCCAATGACATGTGCAATTGCCTGTTTATGATTTGGGTGAAGTCCGGCTCCGAAGCATGTGTGATAGTTGTTATACTTTTTCACTTGGACGAAATGTGAATCGGCTACCCTTGTGGCACGTAAATGCTATTTACAAGATTCAGCACGGCAGACAACCTCAAACCTTGTTGCACTGGAGTTCCTCACCTTGAATTGAAAGTTTCGTCTTAGTGCCAAATTCGATAACTTCTCACGAAGCTCCGTTTTGCTGTCAAACATCTGTCCAACTCCAACCTCAATCCCGTCGACTACAAACGAGGAAGCATCATCGCCATCTGTGGATGATGAATGCACAATAGGCGGCATCCACCTGAATGTGTTAGCCCAACGACTATCATTCTCGGAGCCCAAATTAGCTTCTTCATGTCTACAATTTGCATCAACTCTTGGCTCATTATTCAACACCGAATGTTGCTGATGTCCGTATACTTGAGAAGTAGGTGCGATGCGAATTGGAGAAGGAACAGTAAACGACACATCCTGATTCACATCATTCAAGATCTCCGTTTGTTCATCATTTTCAAAATCGTCAACATGCTTACTAACATCATCACTACCATCGTCATTATCTTTGTAATCTTCATCACCACCATCATCATCATTAACATTAACATCATCACTACCGTTATCAACATCAATGTTACCTAACTTCTCAAACTCTCTAATGCTATCAAGATGACGTACCAATCCGATGGCATCAACGGGGGCACCCCTTCTTTATTTTCAAGATAGATCCCAACTGACTCATGCCTTGCATGCCCTGAATACTACTCAAACAGGATGCCAACGTCATCATTCAATTATGGTTATGCACAAACAGGAGTGGACTCACTTAATTGGTTGCTTCCACTTGCTGAACAAAACATAGAGGGATGGGAAGATCTTTGTCGCCTACGTACTGCATCAGATCCTGACCTCTGTCTTCGCTTCTCTCTATCTTCAACTTTGACAATTAAGGGTGTATATGATTATTGGTCGTCCAAACAATGTTGTATAAAGAAACAATCATCGTTATTAGTCGTAATAGTAGTCAGCATTGGCAGAAGACCCTTTAAAGCAAATTGAACCTCTAAACTGATGTTATGCTTACGAAGATCCCAACCCATTCCAGTACTAATACGGTCAACCAACTCATTATAGGTAGCAGACCTACGAATTATCAATGGCTTCGCCGTCCTACCGGTGTATAAATAACCACCATTCTTTTGCATAGTCCAAGAACCATTGTATAGCACAGGTATACGTAAAGTTTCCATATCTTGCATGATAGAGACATATCATATAAGTCCGTGGACAATAAATCATTACAAAATTACTTACAAAAGGCACAAAAACAACATTTCTGCCTAAACGCTCGACAAAACTTGACATAAACACTCGACATTCGACATCTTGACACACGACATATCGAGTGTCGGATACATGGTTCGAAACATCGATATATCAGTTTTCACATATCTGACACTCGACATATCGGATGAAAGGTAGTGTCGAGTGTCGAGTAGTGTCAGATGCAAGGTAGTGTCGAGCGTCGGATTAATATGTCTTCAAAAATAGACTGATATCGAGTGTCGGATTCACAGCCGATACGACTCGACACGTAGGTGTCGAGTGTCGAGTGGTGTCGGATGCACATCCGACACTCGCATTGTCTACCTTGCGATAGGTTTCGTCAGTTTTCACAACATCAAACTACAAAAATCACATTATAACACTAGATTTATCCGTAAAAACACAGAATAAGTTCACAAATCTGACGGAAACTCAAATCCCTAATTCAAATTCCTTAAAAACTAAATCAAATCTAACGAAACAGAAAACAACCAAATAAATCACTAAAACTATGTAAAAACCGACAAATAAACGTACCTCAATATTGATGGGTGCTTCTCTCTGCGTCGTCTTGCTTCTATCCTCAGTCGATGCTCATGTTGGTTTGCGTTTGGAGCGATGTCGAGGGGTTTCGGTAATTTTTTACTAAAGAGGGAAATAAGGGGATATAAGGTTTTGAAAAAAAAATTGAATACATAAAGGTAGTTGAGTCTTTTTGTCAAAAAAGTGTCTATGACATGAAAATTTTTCAGGATGTGTCCAAATTTCAATGAGGGTCCCTAATTGTGTCCATTTTTTCAATTTTCTCTAAGAATTATGTGTTTTTGTTTCCAAAATTTTTAGTTGGATATGATAATAAGAGATATGTTTACAAGTTCTACGAGAAATTGAGTTGTGTGAAGATATGTTTGGTTATGTGTATTTTATGTTTTTATTTGAAAATGGATAATAATTTGAAAAAAAAATTGAAAGATTTTTTTTATTTCAAATATTTTAAAATTATTAAAATATAATATTTAATAAATAATTAAAGTTTATAATAAAATAATAGAATAAATTTAAAATAAAAAGTGGACTAAAGACAAAATTATATAAGTGAGAACGAAGAAAATGAAAAAAAAAAATTGTTTTGGTTTTCTTGAAAACTACGCAATGGGAAGCTTGTACCTCCATCATTTGTTTTCTAAATGATTTACCAAAATATCCATGCAAACATTTACCACACATTCTATGAGATACTTGTTTGAAAATAGAAATACAAAAAATGGTGGAAAGGGCTAACCAAACTGCCTTCTATTTCTCATTTAGTACAAAAACTCACACTTGTTCTAAAGCTTCTTTTTCTTTTCGGACATTTTCCACAATGATGAAACTACAAAGACGCTCAACATAAAATTTGCTATAATAGTTAAATCTTATCGAGGTGATCTGCGATTGTAGTGAGACAATTGACATTTAATCTGATGAACAACTTTTGCTCTGAATTCTATAGGTTCATTGATGTTTCTTGAGCAATGATTTCTTGTTGCATTTTGATATCATATTTTTTTTCTCAAAGGAAATTCGCCCCTGGACGGACATGATGGAGATACCACAGCTTCATGGTTATGGCCCAGCAGCCAATCGCTTGCTGGAGGCATGCAAGATGCTTTTGAAGGTAACCTAGTGTTTACTTTTTTTAGTTGTCTCTTTCCTCAACTGTTTTATCTTTTTGGATATCAGGAGGTTTTTATTACTAAAGTATAGACATGTGGTACAGCCATGTAATATGCCAGAAATGTAGTTATACACTACAGTTTGTGATATGAAAGATGATTGTTCTGCTTTTGTTACTATCTTTTCTAGATTTGGCGTTGATTCATGTATGATGTTTGTTTTTGTAGCTAGAGCCTGTTTGCAGATGCATGATAACAATTTTCTTAATGATGAGACTATGATAAGCCACCCATTCGCTATACTTATGTTAGGCATGCCAAGCAGAGGAACTTATGGAGAGTTTGTTCAAATTCTGTTATGTTAGGGGAAACAAATAAAAAAAGAAAAAGGGAGGGAGAGAGAGAGGGGAATCAGTTGTCCATTGTGAGATTTTATTTCTTTTTCTTGGGAGAGAGTTAAGCCTTCGAATGCTTAACAAATTCTGTAAATATCTGGTTAAACAAAATTTCAGTCAAGGTTTTCTTGCAAAATGACTAGAGTCTATCGGACTACTCTGAATTTAAACTCAATTCTTTGTTTCTTAAAGGAAAGAGAAGAAGAAATCTTTTAAGAAGTACATTGGTTAAAAAGTTTTAAGAAGCAGCTTTCGAATATGATTCTAAAAACTAGTGCTAAATTAAAGTATGGAAGAGTCATTTCAATTTTATTTTTTCTCAACTTCAAAAACAACTTTTGGACATCATGCTAAAGTTTTTTTTTTTTTTTGGATATTAAAAGTATTAAGATACAATTCAGATTTTGGAATTGTATTTGGCTTTTAAAAATTTATGTTTGGATCACAAACAAAAAAAGGAGCAGTCACATTTTTGTATGTGCAAGTTTTTTCAGTCCTTTTACGAGTACCTGTCACAGGGGTTTTCATCGTGTTTTTATCTTCTTCTCTTTTTTTTTTTTTCTTTATTTTGGAAAAACAAAAAAGTGATAGTGTTTTCTGATTTTGATTTTTGTTGTCACAGAACTGCTGCTTCATTTCAATTTCTTTTTTTAACACATTATCTCCCGACGCTTAACAAGAAAAATGAAAAGGGAGAGAGAATGGAGGGAAATGGCCTGCACTGGAAGAAATTGAACAATCAGCCAAATAGGTGGGAAGAAATATTATGCTTCTCCTTGTTACCTTTTAATTAGTACTAAAATTGATGAACCAAATAACATTTTAGTTGAAATACTACTTCATCATCACTACAACCAATGATAACATGTCAGATTAATTGCACAGAAGTAAGTTGTTGCTATTCTAGTTTTGCAAGCAAATATTTGTTGGAGGTCGATCTGTGAGTTCTGCCATAGTTATGTGATACTATTTGATCAAGTTTATAGACTGAATTGATGTGGTGCTGTATTATTGTGGGGATCAGAATGGTCATAATTAAATTTGTAACGTCAAATTCCTTTGTTCTGCTCTTGTTGCAGTTCTTAGGTAACTTGAGAAATCTTAGAGACTCGTATACAGCTCTTGCCATTGGGTCATCTGAAACAATCGCTGGTGAGCCCGCTTCTGTGACAAGAATTATCTCTGAGTCCGAATCTGCCTTAACATTCTCAAACCGTGATGTTGGAATTCTCTCGGCTTCCATCGCCCGTGAGCAAGGTGAAAAGTGACTTTATGATTAGTATATAACAATTTGAATGAACCTGTCCCTTCTGTTTTTTCATTTTTATAAAAATTTTATAATATTGTGATTTTTCCTGTTATTAATCAATCTTTGCTTTCCATATAAACAATCTCTCAATTGAGCGTTAACTAGATGCCATTTTGAGAAAATGATCTTCAGTACGTGTTTGCCACATGTTTAGTCACTTTATGATCTTCTGGATCTATCGCGTGTTGCTTTTGGTTGTGAAATTGATAGATACAAATTTCGTGGCTTTGTAACCCATGTATTTGCAGCTATTAATTAGTTACGATTTAGTGACATAGTCGTGTGATCGGTGTGCTTTAGTGACCCAGTGGCTGTCGTTCCATCCCATTCCATTCAAACCTAATTATATAAATGTGGTTAGTAGTTGACAAGATCATAAGAAACATGTATAAACTAATAGATTACGAAGCTTAATGAATAAACAATTACATAGATTATCTTTCTATCTAAAAGGTTTTCTATTCTAGCTTGGCTTTACAACACTCTAGCTTATATGTGTAACTCATGTAACCTCATTTATCATAACATGATTTGTGGGGTAAAAATTAAAAATAAATAGAAAGTATTTTAATAAGTGATGTAGTAACTACCTATTCAATCATATTATGCTAGCTTAAGTTATACGATTGATTATGTAGAGAGTATTATTATTAATTGCTGAGCTCATTGGCCTATAAATATGATGCTCTCAATTCAGGTTGGAAGAATAATAAGTGTAATAAATAAATTGGTTTGATAAATTATTTTTTTTAAATTACAATTATGAATAATTCTATTATACAACCAGTCTTATGAAACTTAATGTGGCATAATCTTATGGCAAAAGAAATTAGGTTAAAATTTTCCTTACGCATTCACTTATTATCCAATCAATAAAATTATTCCGATAGTCCACACGAGCTGGCCCCATGAATATATTGTCTCTTTTTCGCTCTCGTTCTTTGAATATGTGTAGAGGCAAAAGGTTGTATAGTATTAATTGTTTGGGTTAACTGTATGTATAGATGTGCTATAAGTATATACTTACTAAAGAGATTGGTACAACAAAATAAGAAATGAGGCTTCAAACTATTCAAATCTCTTTTTGCTAATTTAAATTAAGAAGTGTTTATATATTTATCCAACTAAACCAAAAATAACTTTTTAATAAAAGTTTTATTTTTTACGTACTCATCTCCCATAAGATCTAATTTTTTGAGCTTCACTTGGATAAGTTTAAATAAATCAACCCTAAACATATTAAACAATTAGCTTAAACTCTACGTTTAGATACAGGACCTCAAACTCAATTGATAATTGTCACCTATTTTTTTGTATACGACAGAGAGACAAATCACAGATGCATGCATTGATGTTATATATAACTCATGTATTACAATAGTAAAAATATAATCATATTGAAGAACTCTTTATGATTGTCTTTTAATTTGTATAATTGTAGCCACTAGCCATCGGAGTCCTTTTTAGTAAAGCTAAGACGATATTGTTTGTTTGGGAGAGTTAATTTTCCATTTTCATCCACAGAATAGTTTCTAAAAGATAACATTTATTATTTGTCTAAAATAGAACAATATTATTCTTGTAAATTTTTCAATATAACTTATTATAAATCTAGTCAAATTTTCTTAGTTGTGCAGTCAAGTTCAGCATTAAAGGGTGGATATAACCTCATCTTTTCACATTTTTACTGCTTAAAAACTCGATACTCTACTTGAAAAGTATCTGACATCCCTTTATGGTTTCATATATTGGCTATTAACATAGTCAATTCAGGTTTCTTTTAAATTTTAATTAAATTAGTTAATATAAATGATATGATATTAATTTAATAACGTCACATAAAATTTTAATGAGTAAATTTGTATAAATAATTTATAAAAATAATATCATTAATTAAAATATTAAGATTTGGATAAACTTTAAAATAACTCTGTCAATATAGTTATTTTTTATTTAAAAAAAGGTTGTATAGTATGCCATTAATTATTTATCTAAAAATAATAATATTGTAATATACACCTGCAAATTTTTCTTAATACGAGGTGATGCATAATATAATCATGTGATGAGAAAAAAATAAATTTAAAATAAGGCAACCAAAAGAATAATTGTAACAAAGTAATAATTAACATCAAATCAATTTGTTTGATTGCAGAAGAAACGTACCAACTCACGTTGTAAATAAATCAAACTTTGTGTTGCTCTTGCCTCTTGGCAATTGATGGCTCACTAATTGCACAAAAAGTAAGGGGCCCAAAGTGGGAAAGCAGCATGATAAGTAAGAAAAATGGGGGTAGATAATGATGAAACCAAACTAGAGAATACTCGTACGAATTAATAACATTATTTGCACACTTCTTAACAAGGCAGATTTGCGAGCAGATTGTAATGATAGCAAAGAAAATAATAATAGATATAGATATACAAAAAGACTGTTAATGCAAACAAAGAATATATCTATATAATATATCTATCATTCCCTTATCATAGAGTATACTTTTCTCTAATTTATTAGGAGATTAAAGAGCTTTTGGTGCATCTAAAGTAGTGCAACAATTTTATTATCATATCTTAATTAACCCAACACTTAAAGGTGAAATAAGTGTATGTTCAATGATAGGAATACAGGCCCCACTACCGCCGTTTGATGTAATCATATCCTTCGTTAGTATGGTCAAAATAATTATGTATATGATTCAAGGGAAAATTATTCAAGACACCTAAGTTTTTAGAAAACAAAACTATATTTCGTGTCTCTTGAGATCAATATCATTCAAATAATCGATAAAATGATGCCGAATTAGAGGTTTTGTTATCCCTTTTGAAAGTTAGTGATCTTATTTTACTTTTCCAAAATGAAGCTGGCAAATTCATTATCCCATATACTTAAAAGATGGAAATTTTTTAATTGTTAAGTGAGATTAATAGCGTTCGATATTTCAAATAATCAATAATATTATGCTAAAATTAAAGGGTTTTTTTTTTACTACTTTTGAAGATTAATGGTTTCATTTATTTTTCCAAAATAGGGCCACATGTAATTATCCTCTACACTTAAACGTCGAAGTTTAAATAGGAAGTCTCATTGGCTTGTAGTGGCATTTGAATCAAACCCAACAAAACAAAACGTATATGTGAATATGATGATTACTCTTTTATTGGTCGTGATGATTACAGTCAAAAGGAAAATAAAGACTAATTATAATGGAGATAACATTCTTAACAAAAGCATTCTTAAGAAACCTTTCTTTGTAGTGAGCTCCACATCATCTTCTTAAAAAATACCAAAAAAAAAATCTTTTTATATATTCCTTCGTAATTTTTCAAGCTATATTCTTCTTATTCAACTTCTTAAATATGAGATGATTAATTAATTAATTGTTATGTTTTAATGTGTGTCAATATACTCATCATTGCATAACCATATATGGTTTAATTTTTCCTTTCTTTTCCACGGTTATCATGTCACTATAATCTTTTAATTAATTTGTCGTGAAAGTTGTATTATTGATTAATGTATAGCATATGTGGTGTAATGATTGCCATATGTCTATAATTGATAGTATATATAAAGAGGTTTATATATATATGTAACTCTTCATACATTCGTGTCCCTCCACATTAGCGAATCTCATAGGTTGTGTTGTTTCATTGTTGGGATGCAAGGATTAGGATTTCTTATTTGAATTTACTTGAGTAAAATCTAAGAGTGTCTCTAATGATTAATAAAAAATTTATTATAAAGGAGGTGAAAATGAAACAAATTTTATTCGGTCATAAATATTAAAATTTACATTTACATGGTAAAAGATCTTTTAAAATCGTAATTAGGAGAGCTTAGAATTAATAAATGAGAATCCTTATTAGGAATTAATACATATCCTAAAAACATTATACACCTGTAACTCTAAAGCTTAGGAAATTTTTGCTATGACTCACTCTATTGTTCGGATTTTAATCGATTAGACTTATTTCATTTGAAAAAGAGAGATGCCAAGTAGATTTGCTTATTCTTTAAACAACTCCTTTATTGTATATTACAGCTAAATAAAGATAAAATTATTTTTTAAATCTGAGTTGACAAAATATTAAGGGATAAATAATTACTATATTTTATAATTTAGCCTCCATATATATATTTTTACTTGTTCACCAACTTAGATTGTAAGAAAGATGGATTATATAAATGAGTTATAAATATAACTTTACCCCAGGTAAATCACTTAAAGATTGAAGGGACACATAGAGAATCCATGTCATGCATGAGTGATCACCTCGGTATCTATTTCAGCAGAGAATATACCTATACCGAGAATGAGTATGGTTGGTGAGTAGAAAAAAATTGACATACATGTAATGTACGTTCACACACAAAACTTTTTAGAGAAGTTTAATCATTTAGTTTGTGTAAACAATCTAATATTAATTCTTAAGCTATTAATTTCGTAAAACTTATAAGACCTTTGACCAATAATGATTTTGCAAATCAAAGATTCATAAACACAACAAATCTTTAAAATATTTCCTTCAGAGGAAAGTACTTTTAGAATGCATTGACTTGAGGCAATAACTAGAAAATGGGATTATATAAATCATGAGGTTGATTGATCAATTTCCAATGATTATGAGATTGGTTGATTTTAATCATGAGATTCACTACATATAATTGAAAATACATGCTGTATAAATTAGTACCAATCTCCAAAAATATTATCACAAATGGTAAATATACAACACAAAACGTTGTTTGGTTTAAAAATGAGTTCATAAATGGAAGTTCTCTTCAAGAATACGATGTCCTGTGTTATAATCAACTTCTTCTAAAAGTAATGATAAAGTAGTAAAATGATGGTAAACTAGTAAAATCATATTAAAATGCGTCAGATATGGTGGAGGTTCTGATCAATAGAGGTTGTGGTACTAAAACCATAAATGATCACGCAAAATTTCTACAAAAGTCATAAAAGTTTTAAGAGATTTATTCAGAGAAAATTAGAGAAATGACGAAAAGATAGTTAACTTATGGGATTGGTATGAAAAGTTAGTCCATCTTTTTATTTTAGTTATAGAGTAAGGTGTTGAATTATCCAGTTGATTTGCTAAATATTTTGTCGGTATTAAAAAATAAAGTGACGTTAGACAAACATGTGATAATGGTGTTTTGTTGTCGAGCGATGTTAGATATTTTTTGAGAATATGCCACTTTATTGAGTATTATCACGTCATATGAGGAAAAGAGATAAATTTGGTATTTAATATTGTTGTTTCAAAATATTACAATTTCCGACCCTCTCAAAACTTCACTTGGCAATTTTTTTCTTTTTTGCTCATATTTTTCTCTCAAATTATATCCCTGTTTCCTTGCATAACGGAACTTCGATTTAGATGCAAGTTGAAATGCAGTAGGAGAGCTCTTCCGAGAGTCCAATTGTGGAAAAGAAGTAAAGTATTGAACACCAAGGAAGAAACAGAGCACATCCTATTGTGAAAGTGAAAGTAAGAAGTTATACATCCAAATCCAAGGAGATTTTACAAAGTAACCCAATTACTCTGAGATAGAAAATTGGATCTTGTTGGGAAGACATGAATCCTTGAATCCATCTTGATCATGATCTGAAACCTTCTCATTTTTACCCACAGAGCATAGCCTAATAAATAAATCTATATCCTCCTTCCCCCCACCACTTGTTTTAACCGTTTTCAGGCTTGTATGCAAAACGCCTTTTACCCACTTATCAAACAAGCTGTCTAGAAAATAAGCGGAACCCTTTAAAACTTGCTCTAACACTCTATCTTCAACGCTAAAATTTACTCTGTTTTGGCCCCCAAAAACCTCCTCAAACGACTCCTTGAACTTTCTCAGAAAACCCTCTTTGAGCTCTCCATCCTTGGTGGAGTTCCGGTTGAAAACAAAGCGGTTTCGGAGGGAATCAAGGAACCCATTTGAGTTGGTTGCACTCTCGCGAGTTAAGTCGCTAGAAATGGGGCTCAACTCTCCCACCTTGTCTTGGCTTTCATCATCCTCGTCGGCTTTGATGTTGAGATCAAGAGTGTTGAAACTTGACTGCCTTGAGAAGTCTTTTTTGCTACCCTCATTCTCGATAGCAGCTGAATATGCATCTTCCTGCTCGATTCTTCGACTCTTGATCTTGTTGGGAAGATCCCATTCAGCTTTTCTCTTGTGATCATCACTAACATTTCTTTCACTGACTTCGAGTCTCATGTTTATAATCTTACTATCATGAAGATAATAACGGCTAGAGTAATCGCCTTTACTTAAAATGAAGACAATTTGGCCAATGTGTTCCTCTCTTGATTCTCCGAATTTTCCAATTTCAAATCCATCCGCGAGGAGTTTCATGAACTGGGTATCCGCCAAATCAACCTCCTCCACCAAAACAACTCGCTTTTCATTGCTTTTCAAGGCCCTACTCAGCATTTCAGAACATGATGATTTCCTCACATTCATGGGTAGAAGCGTATCAGCTGACCCGAAAACTGATTCTGCTATTGCAAATGCCAATCTTCTTTTCCCAATTGTGTCATTCCCCTGAAGCAGTAACCAAGTTGCTTTCTTGGCTGATATGCATTCAGTCAAGGCTTCAGCTATTGAAGGCATTGTTTCACATTGCCAAGGGACATTCTCTTGCAAAACCTTACATAAATCATCTCCTTTCTCCGAATTTCCAGTGTCTGAGGACACAAAGTTGCCAAGTCCAAGAGTAATCTTCACTTCTTTGCCTTCACTGCTCTTTAGGGAATCCAAGCTTGGTTCGGTTACCTTGACCTTCTGGTTATCACTACAAAAGTTGAACTCAGTAGTGCAGGACTGTTGTCTTCTGAATTTGGGCACAGAATTTGAACCATTGTTAGGCTTCAAAGGTGACTCCGCAAAGGAGATTGAGTTCGTATCAGGGAAAATGCTGCTTTGACTAGACCACCAAGGGTATGATGATGTATAGGAATAGCTCTTTCCAATCAGGCTTTGATTGTTGTACAAAGTGGAACTGAAATGGCCTTGACTTTGTCTTCCTTGATGTAGACTCTGGCATAATCTGTTCCACTTTCTTCTCAACTCACTCAGTTCATCCTGGAATATTTCAAATATAATTAATCAGGAAAATTTTCAAGAAATTCAAATTCAATTCATTTTAAAGATGGATTAATTTCATTTACTTTTCAAACCTTTTGATTGTCATTTCCACTATGTGATTGTAGCCAAGGTGGCAAGAGCTTTTGCTGGCCTGATTTGAATATTTGAGCATCATTTTCATAATTGTAAGTGCATTCTGCACAGCATGTGAGCTTTTCTTCCTCCTCCTTGTTAGTAAATGGCTTTGTTTCACGTACTTGTGAAGGGCTCTGGGTAAAGGAAAGCCTTGAATCGTGGACACTGCAAAATCAAATGCCAAGATAAGCAAATTATAGTGTATGTACCAAAAACTACATGAAAAAGTACTTTTGTGAAAAAAGATAATAATTAAAAAAATGGTTTAGTGAATTGCTTTTCTTTTCCCGATCTCAAGAAGGGTAATTTTGTCAAAACATCGACAATACTCTTATTGCTTAAAGTATAAAGGGGAAGTAGAATTATTTTTGAGCCAAGTAGGGGAAAATGTTTAAGGTCTGCACATCTCATCAGTTGTGTCTTTTCTTTTTTCTTTTATCTTTTTTGCCCTTTAATTTCTGCTAATGGAAATCTGTAATATGCAGAGGCTAGCTAGACCCTGACAAAACAAAGTAAAAACATAAAGACAGTGATTCCCATCTGTCTCACCACACCAACCATACTTTTCACAGTTGTATTTTGGCCTCATTTACGCCATGAGCTGAAAGCTAATTTGGACAAAAAGGGTACGAAAACAACTTCACCGAATGACCATCAATGGAGGTTTTTTATTTTATTTTCTAAATAAATAATATGCTTACATGAAATAATGATAAAAAAGCAAGAGATAATAAGGTACCTCGAAGCATGGAGGCTCAAACCGAGTCCACCAGAGGGAACAGAAACAGCTTGAAGTGCCCATTGAATCTCCAGCGAAGGTTGCTTCATTTGGCACCTCATGTAAGTCTGGTAACTTGCCATTGCCACTAACCAAACCCTCGTGCTCGATGTGACAGAGTCAGATAGTAACCTCGCTATTTCTGCAACTAAATGATTAATAGGACTATAAGTAGAACTGATTTCTCCATTGGAACTCCCTTGATCAGCCGCCCATTTCAAATCTCCTACATAGATAATGGCACCACCTCCTCCTGATGTAAGAGAATCAAGCTTTCTCTCGAGTTGTGTGACGTTGGTTTCAACATCCTCCTTCTTCATGAACTTCAAAGTAACTGGGGCAAACTGGAACTTGATGACATGGGTTCGCTTCAACCCATCAGGAACATCTCCTTTCTCTATCCTCCCCATTACTTCTACAACAAGAGCTTCAGTTATGGATAAACTATCACCAACAATCACGGTGTTGCGTCTCTTGTTCTTCCTTAACAGGACGTCAAAGACCAACTTGATATCTTCCTTATTCACAGTAGTAGAAGCACTGTAGTTGGCTGAGACTGAGGGTTTCTTCTGTGGGGAAAAGAGAAGTGCGGTTTGGTCAGAAGAGTAATTAGTGAAGAAATGGTTTTGCCAAAAAGTGGTAGTTGTGCTAGGGTTGATGATTTCTCTTTGATTTTGAGTTTCAGTGGCAGAAGGAGAACAAGGAGAGGAGAATACACCACCAGAGCCTGAGGTACCGTAGCACTGAAACACAGAAGAAGCTGAAGAGTCCTCTATGTGGTTCTTGATGGATGTGCTTGAGAATCCAGCCTCTCTCATAACCCTGCTAACGCTAGGGTCATCGAGGATGGATACTATCAACTGTTCTAACTCAACTTTGATAGTCAAGAGCGGCTGTTGTTGCTGTTGTTCTATGCAACCCCTTCTCTGGTGTGCTTGTGCTCTTTTGAGTGCTGCAATCAGAGCGTTGGAAAGAGAGGGCTGGCCATGCAGGAGAGGACCTGGCGTTGTTGGGAGTCTGTTGAGTGCAACATTAAAGCAAAGCTCAAGAGCTCTACACTGAAGAGGATGTGAGGTTTGATGAGGCTGAGATTTCACACAAGCCCTTCTTAAAATACTTGTTCTTGAGCTTAGCAAAGTGGCAGCCACATGAAGAGGAGTGACCTGAGCATGGCCTCTCCTCCTTGCCAAGCTTAGAGAGTGCTTCAAGACTGAAGCAGCCTCTGCTGTGAGGGTCTGCTGCACCGCACAAGCTCCTGAGCGCATCACTTGGCCACAACCCACCCCCCCACACCACCCCCTTTGTGACGACTCTCTTTTCTGCAGTACCAAATTTTACTCTCTACTTCTGCTCCTTATCCTCACCTTGTGATCACCACCACCCCCACAAAAAGCTGATGATCAGCTTCCTCTCTTGTGCTTAGAGGAAACACAAACTACCCACCTGAGTAAGAAAAGCTTGCAAGTGAAATCACCACCTCAAAGGGAAAGAAAAATAGTTAAGAGAGGAGAGACTGAGAGATTTTGAAAGATGAGCTTAATTACTTGGCTAGAGTTATGAGAGAATAAAGAGAGAAAGAGAGAGCTTTGTAGTAGAGTTTTAGAGAAACCACACTACCCCAATCCACCTTCTTTATACTTCCTCATACTCATTATTATATTATTTTTTCTACTTAATAGTATGCAGGTTTTCTTTTATTTTTATTTTTTCTTATTTTTTATATGGCTTTGTATTTCCACTTATTTGCTTTCTCTATCTCACCAGTTTACAGTTAGACGAACCATCTTTTCTATCACCCAATGTCCCTCTAAAGACTACTCTTAACATGTCAATTAGATTTTGTTTTTGTTAATAATTAGCATATAAAAATGGTAGCTTTTAATATTTATATCAATTTTGTTGGGACTATCAATTATAAAATATAAATAGTAATATGTTTAATAGCATGATGCACTATATCAGATAAAAGGATTTCTCCCCAGATGATGAAATTGAAAAGCTGCAAAAAGAAAGATCTCAATCTAACCCTGTGCAATTTGTTTAATCAATTAACTGTAAAGAAATGCAATTAAAGTAATATTAAACCAGAAGATCATGCAGGAACGAAAACAAACATGATTTTTATAAGTAGTAACATTATTATTAAATCCAGCTTTCTGCTCTATTATTATATATTATATGTTTTTAGCTTGGGTCCACAAATTGGGACCTACAATTCAAAATTTCACTTCAGACTCTTAGAGCTTCTTCCCTCCTTTTCCCAAATCAGCCTTTGAATGGACAGGCAAAGCCAGCAGAAATTCAAAAAAAGTACTAAAGTGCAAAGGTGTAAAGAAGCCTGAGATGGGTGAGTGATCGATAAGAGATAAACATATATATATATATATATATATATAAAAGAAAGTTGGAAATTTTTAAATGTTTTCTTATAATATTACATGTAAATAATTTACATTTCTATCAAATCTCTCTCTTCACGCCAATCCTCGTAGAGAGACAGCATATTATTCCCCAAGTACCCAAAAAGCAGCCCTCTGTCTGCTATCCTCCCTAGCATTATTAGCTCTTTTTTCCTTTTCTCTCTCTCTCTCTCTCTCTCTCAACTCTGCAAACTGCAATGTTCTTTTGTCTTAATCTTATCCCATTTCCAACAACTCAATTTAAAAGGGGTTATTTTGCTAACCAAATAAAGCAAAGTTAAAAACCGAAATCTACTGTGTTTTTTTATATGTACAACAATTCCATATGTTCACACATTATGCATATTGCATACCGCAGCATATGTAAGACTCTCTCTTATTGTCGTCTTGTTTTTTTGTAGACCAAAAAACATTATCTGAAACAATTTGCTGATGGACTTTCCAGTACGTAAAACCTTTTTTGACTACTTTCCTTTTTTTTTTATTCTTTCTTGTTTCTTACTGTTTGTTTTTATAAATTGAATCTCATCATTTTCTTAGCCTTCTTTGTGTTTATCTTACATACCTCCTTCCAGCTTTGCCAAAATGCGAGATGCTTACTTGTGATTTTATATATTTATGGATATAAAACAAATCTATAGGATTTTCAAAACCATTTGGAAAATCTCAGGAAAAAACTGTTTAATTTTCATAGTTTTATAGATTTAGCAAAATTGGTCAGCGGACAATTTTATAGTTGCAAACTTTTATAAACCAAGAGACTATTTCCGTCCTTAGCCATTTTCTCTTTTACCTATTCAATCAAAATTTTTTTGATGAATGCGTGTATTTTGAAGATTAGTAGTTAGGACTACAGTTAAGATTGATAAATCCAAATACTCTAAATTACTTCAATTACCCGATAAAATGTGACAGTATCGATCACTCATGAAATCTAGATGAAGGAAAAAGTAGAGGATAATTATTTCTTTTTAAAAAAAGAAAGAAAATGTAATGAATTAATGCTTAAAATGTGATGGACGTATTAATAACTAAAATTATTAAAATAACAAGTACAACTTTACGCAATTAAAGATTAGGATCCTCTCCCACAAATTGTTAAGCTTTACTTCTAATTGATAGCAAAATTGTATTATAAATCTGTAAGTCAAATTTGTAGAATTTTCCTAATAAGCTGAAGTCTAAAGTAGATTAATTAAAACCAAGAATATAACTTTCTTTTTCTATTTCTGAAAGAAAGAGCCAACTCACAGCACAATTTTGCATGCGCGATCCGATCCATGCATCTTTCAAATATTCTTTTGACAATAGACTGTTATTTCACTAAATTTGTTACCTTGTTTAAAATTGCGGAAATTAGTAATGTGTCAACTGAGAAGTGATCTCATATTCTACATTTAATTATTACAATCCTATTATTATTATTATTATTATTATTATTATAACAACTTATATTAATTGATAGTCATGATTAATATTGTATAATGTACACATTAACAATCTTTAATTAATCTAAATCATAATTAAAATTTATTCTTCTATCACCTCATGACTCATCATTTTAGATGTTGAGTTAGTAAATTTAATAATATTCTTAATATATTTCTATCTGTTATTTAAAGTGTACATAATTATTGTATCCTTTTCAAGTAACAATTAGGGAAACATATTATAATATTCATCAGCTTACTGAGATTACTGTAAGCATGCCATAGAGTTTCACTTTCTTCCGCCAATACAGCGAAATAATTTATACAGCAAACCAATAAGCTTAGAAGCCAAAACTTAATAAATTTGTTTAAAAACAAAATAGATCGAACGGTTGTATGGATTCGACTTGCAGAAAACGTTTTCATGCAACTGAAGATAACCGGGCAACAGATACAAAAGCTAATTTTAGAGCTTGAAAATGCTGATGTAGTTTGGTTCAATTCTTCACCCCAGGAAATTCGAAGTCATCTCCGTCATGATTATGGAGCTAGGTCTTCCTCTTTTCAAATTTACTTTGTTCTCGATGCCTTTTTTTTTTTTTGTGATTCTTGAGGGTTTTCCGTCTTTTCCATCCATAATTTGATTTGTTTCATCAATAACATTGCACTGATACTATTGCGTGTCTTCCAAGATAACCTCTACAAAGAACTTGTAAAAGGTAGATTCAAAGGGTTATTTCCCGAAGTTTTATAGCAACAAAAGTAGCCAAAAGAAATCCCACAAAGCCAAAGGGAGAATTCTGAAATGAAAGTGTATATGCAAAGCACAATGCAATCTTAAAGCTATTGAGAATAAATTAACAAGGATATCTGTCTCGATAAAGTTGTACCCATCAATATTTCCTTCATATACCCGTCAGAAAATTAATTCAAAAATTTCATCATAAGGGCTCTGGAAATCGATCAAAACACCTTTTTTTCCTCCCCTTTTGATAGAAGCTAGCTAGCTAGTTTAATATGCTTCTAATTTTACGATTAATTTCCTTTCCTTTCCTTTTTTTTTTTTGCCAACGAAAATTAGGAGAATCTGAATATAAGCAAGCAAGAAAGAAAAATTTTGCAATAGAAATATTTTTGAGAGATTGTTTCTTCACAGAAAAATAATCATAATAATTCCCCAACAAAAAAAGGTAAAAGAATATATTATTAACTATGTGCCTTACAACCCACATCGTGGATCACATGCCAGCCATATCCAACTTGACGATTTTCAGTTGTGATTTATATTTTACAAGCAGCGTCATCGAGACAATTAAATTAATTGGAAAATATATATCTTTTTGGTCAAAAAAGAGTTATATAACATGATCGATCCACTTTCAATTCTCAAATGGTGTTTCATGAGAAGTCGAACTTTTATTATATGCTTAGTTATAAACAATAACCCAGCTAGCACTTTTTTACAGTCAAAGTCAGAGATATCGTCTCGGTTAATCGTTTTCGTTAATGCTATTAATGAAGCATCTACCAAAAACCCATTTGAAGACTCTTGTCGTTTACATCTTCTTATGATTGAAATCTTCATCAAAATTGCTTACTGTGGAAAAGGTAAAAGGCATTAAAACACCGAGCAAATTATATAATTATGTCGTATGTTATTATATGCAAGGTGGGGGCACCACTAGCTAGCTTATAATACAGCACTCCGAGTGCTTTATTTATAGATATTAAGATTGGGCTATCAATGCCCTTAAGCTAATGAGATTGAGATTTGATCTGACGGGCTCAAATCATTGGAACATAATATACATTTTACAGTTCAAAGTTGAAATGAATTGGATTTCTCTACTTAGAAGTAAAGTATCCCTTTATGAATTAATTGAGAGAATGTGCAATTTCTTTGTAAAATGAATGCGACATCTTTCCGAGTCTAATGATTTGGTTTGCATTTTCCAAAACAAAAATTCAACAAAGTAGTAAAAAAGGTTAAATTATAACCTACATGATATGGGACATTTAGGCCCACTGGCCACAATTTGTAACCAGAATGTTTCCACTACTATTTGACTATTCCTTTACGAGTAGTAGGTATGGTATAAATTTATCTTTTTACTTCGACCGAAAATTTCCCAACCAATCTATCTGTAATTTACAAAATAATGATCAATATTTTTTAAAATTTGGGCACAAATAACCTAATTTAAATATGATTTTATCATTACACTTTTAATACTAATTGTCAAAGCTGTGTGAAACCACAAGATCTAACGATAAGTAATGTGGTCTAATATGGACTTTTATGGTCTAACTTGGTCTAACATGGCCAACCATAAACTCAATTCAAATGTCTTTACCCTAAGACTAGCTAATATATATAATCTAGAGCAGTCTATGGTAGTCTAATCCGTTCTTGTGTGTACTAGATCATATTATCTATTATACTCAATATTTCTTGATAAAGTAAAAGGCTTGAAAGATATTATAGTGATATCATTATTATCTTTGAATATTTTTGTCCAAAATATATAAGGTGATTATTTATGTCAAGCCTACTTACAAAAAATTCTCAGGACCCATATTAATTAATTGGCATCTCATAAGATTAATGTGCTACAGTACTTTGAGTTACAATTTAATTAAACTTGTTATCCTTGATGATAATATTTTATTTCCACTCCAATGGGATCATCTCTTATTCAAGGATAGCTTCTACTTTGACTTGTATTCACATTCTCGAAATCCGACTTGCAGTGGAAGTAAAGAAGGATGGCTATTTATAGGCATCCTCTTGATGGAAGGAATGCAGATGTGAGATAAGGATTATCGAGTTGCCGCTAGTTTGTTTAGAAGCATTTCGCATCTCTATTTTTGTTACACGTTCATGAGAAACTCAAGTTACACTACAAGAAAATGGGCCTTTTACCACGGGCCGAAACTACGGTAAAAAGTCTTCTACGGCGGTTTAAGCCTGCCGTATAAAATGGCGCAGTAAAAAATCATTTTACTTTTTAATGTGATTTTGGCCCGCGGTAAAAATTCGTTGTCTGGTGAAAATTTTTTTACCGCGAGCGGGTGGCCCGCCATTAAATTTATTTATCGTAGGCATGCGGCCCGCGGTAAAAAGTCTTAATTCATTTGTTTAGTATATATATTCTCTAATTTGAAATCGCTTTCTTTAAATGATGTTGTTGGAGAAATAGATGGTTCAAAGCTTGACACATGGCTAACTCTCCATCACGAATTAAATCTCTCTAAGAAAATATTAATATGAAATTAGAAACTTTTTATTCATTCAAATATTATGATATCCCAAATACCAAACGAAATACTCTTTACAAAATGTAAACGATACGTCATTTGTCTCCATGACTAGTGGATGACATGTAGCTACTTGCTGTGCTACAAAACGCCATGTCGGACTGAGAGAAAGCCGATGCCAATTCATTTTCTTGTCAAATGACTGAGAAATACACATGGAAGGCAGAGAGGTTTGAACCCCAGTCCATTTTCTTGTTACACTTCAATGACTTTGATTGACTCATATATGATGGATTCTCATTCACCCTTGATATTACTCCATCTTGAACTTCTCTAGCTCACAAAAAGCATCATCGAATAGCTGTAAAAGAGCACAAGTTCATGTCATTATTTTCGAAAGCACAACAAGTACCTATTTATTATTTCGTGCTAGAGACTGGTTCTAGGATCAATCAAAATACAAATTGCAAGTAGCATATAATATTCAAAATCAAATTTACAAATTAAAGAACAGACAAACTATGTGCCGCTCAAATAAAGCAATGTGGAGGGAAGTTGTGGAGCAGTCACTAACATGACTTCAATACTTTGTAATAATCTTGAATCCCAAAGTTGAATGCCTTGTATTGATTCGCCAATGTAGAATTCTTCTAGTATGGCTCACAAAAATTTGCTACTTTAGATTTGTTTAACTCACAAGAGGCATCCTTTGCACGCGGCTCTTTGTAAGATATCTGCAAAAGACAATTCAAAACAATTCAAAGGACAATTCAAAAGTACCTGTTGCAAACAAGACAATAAAGAATATGCTCTCTGAAACCACATATTTCCCTAATAGGCTTTATTTGTTGAGCTTAACCGGGCACATTATAAAAGATGAACCACATCATAGAAAAATAAAAACGAAACCAATAACCATACACCATTTAATTTTTTATGCATAATTACACACCAAAAAGTTCTTTCTTAAGAGAAACGAGTGAATTTACAATGTTGACAAAGTAGTTTACTTAACCAAAGCAAATAAAACTGCGTAGACATGGAGCAACTACAAAGAGAGATGCATTCGCATAATCTGGAAAAACACAAATAACAGCAGGCTTGCCGCTTTAATTGGCAGGCAGAGTTATCACCTCAGGTTTCTAATATTCCCAAAAGAGAAGATAAAATTTATATTCTCTGGATCTAGATTATCTCTTTTCTATTAATTTTTCACACACAAGTATCATGCTTCGGCAGAGCGCCACGAGTTTTTCTTCCTCTGAAGCAATGATTACTAGCTCTTACACCATATAATCTGTATGTTAGTTGGCATTGTAGAAACTCAAAAAGTCAGTAGAGGCAGTTCATTCACAATGAATCCATCATACAGAAAACACATAAGAACTAATAAAGCAAATTATGACGAAAGATCATTTGCTAAGCTGAAATAATCTATAGAAAGACTACCTTTTCACAGGAGCTTTTATTCCAAATGCCTCACCCATAGCAAGTTGCTCACTAGATTCCTAGCAACAAAGGAGAAACAATCAAGATTCACTAGGAGAATTTTTGACTTCACCCACTCCCACAGAGAGAGAGAGAGAGAGAGAGAGAGAGAGAGAGATGCAAAGACAAGAATATAAAGGTTTCAACTCAGCATACATACTGGATGATACTTCAGGAGATTGTTAATCACGGTAAGTTAGATTCTCTCCAATGTATCAGGATCTTCAACTTTGCGCCTAGTATCTGTAGCATAAGAAAAATCAGTGACGAAGTGCTAAGAATTTGCAAAACAAATAACATTGATAATTTGGCTCATAAATTGAGCTGATGTAATGATTCAGATTTTAGTATTGGAAATTTTGCCAATTTCGGATAATACTTTGAATGTCTTATGTAACAACTTCTAATTTAAAAGGGAACACATCAAAAATATAAAATTTCAAAACCAAAGAAAGACAAGAAGAAGGGTATGGAACAACCACTCGGATAAACTTCTGCAGATTTTATGAGGTAACATCTAATAATAAGACTAATTAAATGGGAGATCTGATTGGTTCAATCCATTCAAATCATTTAACATTTAGGAATTGACTGCAAGACATGTCTCAACTTGTATTCGGGAAGTCAATGGCTCAATTAGAGTGAAGAAAGATAAGACATTTATGACTATCTGTTAAAGAGTACTCATTATTCAAGAAAATTATGCACAACAAGAGGACACAAACCATAGTTGAACTAATTTAAAAGCTGATCTCCAATGATGGAAGCCTATGAGCATAGAAGTTTGAAAAAATTCACCGCTGATGCGTTCGAAACTAGCAAATATACTAGTCGCACAAGTAATAAAGTGATAAGTAAGATATCGTTCTCACGAGGATTGATTCTAATTGAATTTGTTATTTTACAACCACAATAGAACAAATGGGGGGTTTTGTTGATTGATTAACTAAGTGAAATAATAATGCAAATGCACAATAACACAACACAAAGTAAAATGGAGTGAAAAATCAATGAGAGACACTTGGTTAAGAGTTCATTCTCTGCCACAAGATATGAATTTGTGAATTAACATAGAATTGTCATCCAATTACAGCATTGAAGTTATCAACCGTAGATAACAACAAGCTCTGTTATCCCAATCTTTCCTTACTTTGTTGTTAAATAAAACAAGCTCTTTATTTAATCTCTATCCATTAAACAACCTAGAACAAGCTCTCTAAGTTTAATTCAATGGAAGCATTACGATGAGAAAGATAGGTTGATCTAAGCAATAATCACACAAGTTCGGATTATTTAACCTAGGTTGTATTTTCCAATTGCAATCTCTGATCACAATTTTGCTACTAATGATTGGAAATTCATGACAATTACGGATCAAGATTTCTAATCTAGCAATAGACAACAACAGATTATATTCAGTTGGCCATTCCAAATACAATCAGTAAGCAATCATAAGCATTAGATATGGGAAAATACAAGCAACTTCAATTAGAGAATTGGATAACAATTTCTTACACAATCAACTCACAAAATCCATATCAAGGGCTTTGAAATCACCCTCAACCAATTCAGATTTAGTTACACATATTCAATCAGAATAACAAATACAATACAGAGAAATTCCAGAATTGAAAAGGAAAGAAAGAACTTAGCAAATTCTTTGAAAATCTTCTTTGTAGATGAATCTTCTTGGAATTGTAGTTCCTCCTCTTTCAAAATCTTCTTTCTCCTTCAAGTACTCCAAGGGATGAGAGAAATCCAGAAATGCAGCCTCCTCCCACGTTTTCCCCTCTTCAAGTTATGAAAATAAAACCCTAAAATGTGTTTAAATACTCTGCTACAGTAACGTGCTACAGTGTCCCGTATTATACATGCTACAGTGATGTGTGGAATTACATTTCTACACTTCTCACACTGTTTTGATTACAACTTTCGGTACACTGAATGGATTCATAAACCGTAAATTTCTCCAAAAAGTAGACTTCGAGAGCTTTTCAACGGTATATGATATGTCATCGGGTTCATTGTATATCAATACAATTAAATCCGAGAAGATGGTTGACTAGCAGAGGTGAAAATGAAGGGTTTTACTCCATTTTTGTGCAAGTTGCTCCAAAACTCCTACAAACATCAAAACCACACAAAAACATAAAAATACCAAGGAATATAGCAAAGAAACATGGACGAATTGATATGAAAATGATATATAAATAGACACTTATCAACCGCTAATGATAGGTGTCTATTTATGTATTACTTTTATATCAATTCGTCCATGTTTCTTTGCTATATTCCTTGGTATTTTTATGTTTTTGTGTGGTTTTGATGTTTGTAGGAGTTTTGGAGCAACTTGCACAAAAATGGAGTAAAACCCTTCATTTTCACCTCTGCTAGTCAAGTGATCTTCTCGGATTTAATTGTATTGATATACAATGAACCCGATGACATGTTATATACCGTTGGAAAGCTCTCGAAGTCTATTTTCTGGAGAAATTTACGGTTTATAAATCCATTCAGTGTACCAAAAGTTGTAATCAAAACAGTGTGAGATGTATAGAAATATAATTCCACAAGTCACTGTAGCATGTATAATACGGGCACTGTAGCACTGTAGCAGAGTATTTAAACACATTTTAGGGTTTTATTTTCATAACTTGAAGAGGGGAGAACGTGGTGGAGGCTGCAGCTCTGGAATTCTTTCATCTCTTGGAGTTCTTGAAGGAGAAAGGAAGCTTGGAAAGAGGAAGAACTACAATCCAAAGAGAATTACATCAAATTTGCTAAGTTTTTCCCTTCCCTTTCATTTTCTGGAATGTCTCCATGTTGTATTGTATTTACCACGTTCTTAACCATGTGTAACTGAATTTGAATTGGTTGAGGGTGATTTCAAAGCCCTTGATATGGATTTTGTGAGTTGATTGTGTAAGAAATTGTTATCCAATTCTCTAATTGAAGTTGCTTGTATTTTCCCATATCTAATGCTTATGATTGCTTACTGATTGTATTTGGAATGGCCAACTGAATATAATCTGTTGTTGTCTATTGCTAGATTAGAAATCTTGATCCGTAATTGTCATGAATTTCCAATCATTAGTAGCAAAATTGTGATCAGAGATTGCAATTGGAAAATACAACCTAGGTTAAATAATCCGAACTTGTGTGATTATTGCTTAGATCAACCTATCTTTCTCATCGTAATGCTTCTATTGAATTAAACTTAGAGAGCTTGTTCTAGGTTGTTTAATGGATAGAGATTAAATAAAGAGCTTGTTTTATTTAACAACAAAGTAAGGAAAGATTGGGATAACAGAGCTTGTTGTTATCTACGGTTGATAACTTCAATGCTGTAATTGGATTACAATTCTATGTTAATTCACAAATTCATATCTTGTGGCAGAGAATGAACTCTTAACCAAGTGTCTCCCATTGATTTTTCATTCAAATTTACTTTCTGTTTTGTTATTCTTTACTTGCATTCTTATTTCATTTAGTAAAGCATTCAACAAAAATCCCCCCCTGTTTAGTTTATTGTTGCTGGAAATAACAAATTCAATTAGAATCAATCCTCGTGGGAACGATATCTTACTTATCACTTTATTACTTGTGCGACTAGTATACTTGCTAGTTTCGAACGCATCAAGTTTTTGGCGCCGTTGCCGGGGATTGATTTTCTAATCGATTTGTTATTTTGTTTTCATTGTTGATTCATATTTTCTTTGTTTTTCTTTTCTGATTGTTTGTGTTTAGACAACATGGCAGTAAACTTCTATCAATTCAGTAGCGGATTTGAGCCACAAGTACCATGGAGAGTAAATGAGGTAAGCACTCCGAACATTGAACAACAACTTTCTGAGCTAACCTCTCTTGTGGAAAACATGGCTGTAGGAGATATGCAAAAATCTTATGAATGTGGAATATATTCTACGATGGAGCATCCAATCGACATGTATCCAACTTTACAAGAAGAATATATGGAACAAGCCAATGCCATGGGTGGATTTCCAGGACAAACGAGGCAATGGTATGATCCTTTCTCTAGCACTTACAATGCTGGATGGGAAGATCAACATAATTTCAGTTACTGGAATCATCAACCAATCACTCCAAATGTGATACCAAATCGGCCACAAGTTTCAATCAACCTAGGGTGCAGCAACCATTTCAAGCAACCACCACCAACACCACAACCAGCAACGCAACCAGCTCCACAAAATCAGGTATGTCTCTCCAGGATATTGTTAAAGCACTTGCCACTAACACAATGCAATTCAGCAGGAAACTAGGGCAAGATCCAAAACCTGGAAATCAAATGGGACAATTGGCCACTAACATGAGCAAATTGAGAGTCAAAAGCTCAGGAAAATTACCATCCAGCAGTGATCAATCCAAAGAGAAATGCTAGTGTGTAACTTGAGAAGTGAAAGAATTAGAGATCACCACAAGAAAAACAAAGTGATGGAAGGATGATACCACTTCTACCATGAACAAAACATCCACTTCTAAGGTAAATCCTAAAAATTCCATTCATTCATATGTTACCCCTCCACCTTTTCCCAGCAGATTTGCAAAATCAAAGAAGGAGGAACAAGAACAAGAACTCCTGGAAACTTTTCGCAAGATCGAGGTAAACATACCACTTCTGGATGCTATCAAGCAAGTGCCTCGTTATGCAAAATTTCTCAAAGAGTTATGCACAAAAAAGAGGAAGTTGAAAGGAAATGAGAAGGTAAGTGTGGGGGAAAATGTTTCAGCTGTATTGCAAAGAAAAATTCCTCCGAAATGCAAAGATCCAGGTACTTTCACCATTCCATGCACCATTGGTAATACCAAGTTTGAAAGAGCTATGTTAGATTTAGGAGCATCTATTAATGTCATGCTATATTCTATTTATGCTTCTTTGAATCTTGGACCTCTTGCGGAAACTGGTATTGTAATTCAACTTGCTGATCGTTCTAATGCATATCCCAAGGGAGTTGTAGAAGATGTGCTTGTGCAGGTGAATCAATTGGTATTTCCAGCAGACTTTTATGTTCTTGAAATGGAGGATGAGACATCTCCCAATCCAACACCGATTTTTTTGGGGAGACAATTCTTGAAAACTGCCCGAACTAAGATTGATGTTCATGATGGCACTCTTACCATGGAATTTGATGGCGAGGTGATTCGTTTCAATATTTTTGAGCCAATGAGGTACCCTAGTGACTTGCATTCTGTTTTTGCAGTGGATGTTATCGATTCTTTGGCACAACAACTTTTTGAGTTAACTCGCAAGGATGCATTGGAAGTAGCCATTAGTGAGCACATAGAGGCAGAAAATTTCAGAGACTCGAGGAAGTTGATACAAGTGTCTAAAGAAGTGGAGGAAGCTGTGGCAAGCTTGGATGAGACTATAGCTATCAACACAAACAGGTATGATGTTTCGTACATTGAATTGCCTTTATCTAATGAGAAACTTCTACCTTCCGTGATGAAAGCACCTGCCTTGGAGCTTAAGCCTCTTCCAGATCATTTGAAGCATGTATTCCTTGGTGAGAAAGATACTTTGCCATTCATAATAGCAAAGGGTCTTGCACCATTACAAGAAGAGAAAATCATCCGAGTGCTCCGAGATCACAAAACGGCCATTGGCGTGCCCTGATCAATTGCTGACATCAAAGGTATAGCCCAACCATATGCCATGCCACCGCTATACTTATAGAAGAAGGATCCAAGCCCCCTCGAGAAGCCACAGCGGAGATTTGAATCCTCCAATGATGGAAGTTGATCAAGAAAGGAAATCCTGAAATTGTTAGATGTGGGTGTGATTGTTGATGATTTATCCAATTTTTTTCGCGACAGCAAAGTGGGTGAGCCCTAGATTCCAAGTTGTTCCGAAGAATCTGGTGTTACAGGTGGTTTAAAGAATGACAATCTATGAGCTAGTTCCCACTCGTATCCAAACCGGGTGGCGAGTTTGTATTGATTATCGAAAGCTCAATTCTGCAACTCGCAAGGATCACTTTCCTTTGCCATTCATTGATCAAATGCAGGAGAGATTAGCAGGTCATTCTCATTATTGTTTTCTTGATGGCTATTCAGGATATAATCAGATTGTCATTGCCCCTGAGGATCAAGAGAAAACTACGTTCACATGCCCATTCGGTACATTTGCCTATCGACGCATGCCATTCGGTCTTTGCAATGCCCCTGCCACTTTTCCAAAGGTGTATGGTAAGTATTTTCTCTGATTATGTTGAGAACATTATTGAGGTATTTATGGATGACTTTAGTGTTTTTG
>SNVD02001825.1:0-2500 GCA_013180625.2 Boswellia sacra | reverse complement strand
AGCAGCCCCAGCTCCCCACGCATGCAGCCCGCAGCGCCCATGCATGCAGCACGCATGCAGCGCCCAGCGTCCACACATGCAGGCCCCAGCGCCCCATTCATGCAGCACCCAGCGCCCACACATGCAGCACCCAGCGCCCATGCATGCAGCAATCGTAGCCCCAAGGGAGTTAAGCCAGCCCCCATCCATGCAGCAAGGGCAGCGCCACGGGCAGCACCCAAGCCCCAAAGGAGGTTAGCCAGCCCCCACCGATGCAGCAAGGGCAGCCCCACGAGCGCCCAACGTGCAGCAACAGCCGCAACACGAGGGGCACGTCATGGGCAACACCCCAGCCCCAAGGGAGGTTAGCCAGCACCCATCTACGCAGCAAGGGCAGCACCCTGGGCGCCCAACGTGCAGCAACTGCAGCACGGGGGGCACGTCGTGGGCAACACCCAAGCCCGAAGGGAGGTTAGCCAGCACCCGTCCACGCAACAAGGGCAGCACCATGGGCGCCCAACGTGTCAGCAACTGGCAGCACGAGGGGCACGTCGTGGGCAACACCAAGCCCCAAGGGAGGTTAGCCAGCGCCCATCCGTGCCGCAAGGGCAGCGCCATGGGCGCCCAACATGCAACCAGCAGCACGTTTTCTGTTTTTTAAAAGTTAGTAACGCGGTTTCCTTCACGTTTCTCTTCTCTTCGTTACACTAACAGTGTTTTATTTTTTTTCCATTTTTTTCAATTTTTTTGCAAGTGGGCCCCACATTCCAACTTCAATTTATTTTTTTTTTAATTTTCGCTTTCATTCGTGCCACGGTTGCATTTTGCTCGGTGTCCTTGCAAAAAATCAGCCAAGAGCGCGAACGTCGAAAAATGGCCCCTCATGGCACCACGGCTGCACGCTGGCAGGCCAAGCTTCAGCACATTGCTGCACACCATGGGCAGCAAATGCTGCATGATGTGCAGCAATGTGCTGCACCGTGGGCTGCCAACGTGCCGCGAATCGTGCCAACCTCAAAAATCTTCCGCCAAACCGCTTCCAAAACTCAATCAAACGCCACCTAAAATCATTTTCGGACTCCAAAAGCCCCCCAAAAAGATTTCACCTCGCTCCGGCGTCGTTTGGGTGCTTTTCCAATTTTGCCCTTTCTCTCTCTAAAAATTCACTCCGAAGCCCCCACGGCGCCCGAAACCCCCAACTCTCTTTTCCCATCGATTCCTCCCATTTTTCTTGCTCCCCTCGCAAATTCTCAGCCCCAACGCCCCACAAACGCTCCGTCGTCCAGCCCCTTGTGACAGCTCACATACCATGGTGCACCACCCCTGATAATGCGGCAATGCTAAAAAAAGCTCTTTAGGGGGGAGATGCAGTCTCCGCTGGGGGGCCTCCGGGCCAAGCCATGCAAACACCCCCCTCGCCCATGCACACTGGCAGGCTTTGGTGTGTGCGTTGGGTGGGCATGGCATGCAACTCCAGCGGATATTGTCGCATGTGTCGGCATCGGTGGTGGGTCCCAGTACGAAAAAACGTGGACTGAGCTCCATGCCTGGGTTTGGTGCTTGAGCAGCTCTTGTGCGCAGCGCAGCTTGTAAGTCGTAGTGCAAGGGCAGCAGAAAGCATCGCTTAGGCATGGCGTGATGCCCCCATCCCATCCCCGTGCTTCGGGTGTGCTCCAGCCCGCTCTGGTGCGCAGCGCAGCTTGTAAGTCGTAGTGCAAGGGCAGCAGGCAGCAACGCTCGTGCTGGGGGGGGACTGAGCTCCATGCTTGAGCTGGTGCTTGGGCAGCTCTTGTGCGCAGCGCAGCTTGTAAGTCGTAGTGCGAGGGCAGCAGAAAGCATCGCTTAGGCATGGCGTGATGCCCCCATCCCATCCCCGGGCTGTGGGTGTGCTCCAGCCCGCTCTTGTGCGCAGCGCAGCTTGTAAGTCGTAGTGCAAGGGTGGCAGGCAGCAACACTTGGGCCGGGTGTGGCTATCTCGGTCGATGATGGCTTGTGCTTGACGTTGCTCGCTCCTCCTTCGAAAAATTGTCCCTCGTGTGGTTCCATGTTCTATCGCTTCCCGCGGTGCTGGCGCGGCACGACTTGACGTTTCTGCATGCTCAACAGTTTCGATTGTTGGGTTGTAGTTCGTTGGGTTGTGCTGCTGCCAAGTGAACGCAACGTGCGTGTGAGTGGTGTTTGGATGGCGTGGGTTGGCAGGCTCCATGCTCGTGCATCGAACTGTTGACGCCCCATCCTCTTCATTATTCCCCAATGCGTTGTTGCTGCCTTGGGGTTGCGTACGGTATCCTGTGTTGCTTACCTACCCGAAGGAATTCGGCGGTTCGTTTGTTGCTCTCCGCCCCATGCCCTCGCGGGTGTTGGGGCGGACGTTATGCAAGCCTCGTGTTCCTGGCACGCCTCGCCAAGTTGCGTGGTTGCCTTGGCCCACGAGGTGCTTTGCCCGTGCTCTCGGATACAGAATGTTATGTGCGGGTGGGTGGTCTCTCGGCCTCCTTTTGCCCCAGCAACGCATTTTGTC
>SNVD02001824.1:0-15112 GCA_013180625.2 Boswellia sacra | reverse complement strand
GTTATATGTCCTTGAATTATCCATGCCAAACTTCTTGAGAAGATCTCTTGTGTATTTAGCTTGATTTATGAAGATCCCATCCATTGATTGCTGGATTTGAAGTCCAAGGAAGAAATTTAATTCTCCCATTAAGCTCATTTCAAATTCTTGTTGCATACACTTGGAAAATTCTTCACACATAGAAATATTAGTAGCACAAATATAATATCATCAACATAGATTTGAACAATTAATAAATCATCATTTTTTGTTTTAACAAAAAGAGTAGTATCAACTTTTTTTCATTTCGAAACCATTATCAATGAGAAATTTGCTCAATCTATCATACCATGCTCTTGGTGCTTGTTTCAAGCCATAAAGTGCCTTTTTGAGTTTGAAAACATGGTTTGGAAAATCATGATTGTGAAAACCAAGAGGTTGCTCTACATATACTTCCTCCATAATGTAACCATTTAAAAATGCACTTTTGACATCCATTTGGTATAATGTAAAATTTTTATAACATGCAAATGCACACAACATTCTAATGGATTCTAATCTAGCAACCGGTGCAAAAGTTTCATCATAATCAATACCTTCTTCTTGATTGTATCCTTGAGCAACAAGTCTAGCTTTGTTTCTAATAATGGTGACATTTTCATCTACTTTATTTCTAAAAATCCATTTAGTGCCTATAATAGAATGATTTTTGGGTCTAGGGACTAATTCCCAAACTTGATTTCTTTCAAATTGGTTCAATTCTTCTTGCATAGCAAAAATCCAACTTTCGTCATTTTCGGCTTCTTTAAAAGTTTTTGGTTCAAATTGAGAGACAAATGCAAAATGATTACAAAAGTTTCTAAAAGAAGATCTAGTTCTCATACCTTGTGATGGTTCACCAATAATAAGATCTTTAGGGTGAGCTTTTGAATACCTCAATTCCTTTGGTAATTCTTGGGAAGAATCATTTACTTTCTCAAGCTTTTCTTGTTGAAGTTGTAAATCATCTTGACTATTTTCATCAAGCCTTGATTCCTTGATTTGCCTTTCTACTTCAACAATATCATCATCTAAAATCTTTGAAGAAATCACATTAGTTTCATCAAATTCAACATGCATAGATTCTTCAATAGTAAGAGTCTTTTTGTTAAAAACTCTATATGCTTTACTATGGTTGGAGTAGCCAACAAAAATTCCAACATCGGCTTTTGCATCAAATTTTCCAAGGTTATCCTTAGTGTTTAAAATAACATTTACATCCAAAAACTTTAAAAAATCCAATGTTGGGTTTTCTTCCTTTCCAAAGTTCATAAGGAGTTTTTTTTATTAAAGCTCTAATATGGACTCTATTGATTATAAAGCATGCGGTATTAACGGCTTCTGCCCAAAAATATTTTGGCAAATTATTTTTAAGTAACATAGTCCTAGCCATTTCTTAGATAGTCCTATTTTTCCTCTCAACAACACCATTTTGTTGTGGAGTTCTAGGTGCGTAAAAATTATGTTCAAAACCATTTTCACCACAAAGATTTTCAAACGCGACATTGTCTACTTCACCACCATGATCACTTCTAATGGATACAATAGAATGCCCTTTTTGATTTTGGACTCCTTTTGTAAATTTTGAAAAAGCTTGTATGGCCTCATTTTTAGTTTTCAAGAATAATACCCAAGTGAATCTTGAATAATCATCCACAATAACAAAACATAATACTTTCCACCAAGGCTTTGAGTTCTTGATGGTCAAAATAAATCCAAATGAAGTAATTGTAGAGGTTTATTTGTTGAAATAAATTTCTTTTGTTTAAAAGAAGTTCTCACTTGTTTTCCAAGTTGACAAGCATCACAAATTTTATCCTTTTCAAATTTTATTTTTGGAAGACCATCAACTAAATCATTTTTTAGAAATTTTTGAAATTGTGTCCATGCTAGCATGACCTAACCTTCTATGCCATAACCAAGCATCATCATTAACAATGAAACAATTTTCTACATGATCATTAACATCAATATCAATTGTATAAATATTACCACATCTATTACAAACAAATAATGTCTTATTGTTACTAACATCCTTAATCACACATCTATTAGGCTCAAAAGTAACAAAATATCCCTTATCACACAATTGACTAATGCTAATCAAATCATATTTTAAACCATGAACAAGCAAAACATCTTTAATAATATGTGAAGAAGGGTTACCAATATCACCATGTCCCATTACCCTTCCTTTGGCATTATCACCGAATGTCACATATCCTCCTTTATTCATGATTAATCTTGAGAACTTGGAGGCATCTCCGGTCATATGCCTTGAGCATCCACTATCTAAGTACCACTTGTATTTGCCACTCCTTTGTCTCTACAATCAACATTCAAGGAGTAACTTTTTGGTACCCAAAAGTTCTTGGGTCCATGGGGGTTAGTTTTGGTACTTTTTGGAACCCATATTTGTTTCAAATTAGGATTTCTCTTAATATAGCAAGAATGCACTTTGTGTCCTTTTCTTCGACAATAAGTACATGAATGATTAGGATTATTCCTAGAAGATGCATGAACAAAATAGTTTTTAAAATAGTTTTGAGTTTTATGAGTTTTATATCCTAATCCTCTTTTATCAAAAACACACCTTTGGTTTTGTAACATAGAATTCAAATTTTTTGTGCTTTTTGTAAAACTATCAACAATATTTCTTAAGTCATTATTTTCCTTTTCCAAAATAGCATTTTGTTTCTCCAATTTATCAAAATCCTTTTGTTTTAAAATGTCATTTTCAGTTTTTAATAAATGTATTTGACTTTCCAAACTTTCAAAATCTTTTTGCTTTAAAAGTTCATTTTCATTTTCTAAAGCTTCATTTATTTCTACCACCTCTTCTAATTGAGATAACATGATTTTTGACTTCTTTTTGAAAGCATTAATTTTTGAATTTTGATTATCAACTTGCACATGTAAATTTTGGAATGCTTCAAGTAATTCATCATATGAAAGTTTAGGATCATAGTTTAGAATACTTACCTTATCTTCACTTAAAGCCATGAAGCACAATGTTTTGCCCACTTCGACAATCTTCTTCTTCGGTGGAGCTAGCTTCATATCATCCCAAATTTGGGCTTTCATTGCTTTGGATTTCTTGTTTTGACTCTTGAAGTAAGGACAATCCATCTTTACATGTCCGGGTTTCTTGCACTCATAGCAAATGACTTGATCATTTTTCTTATCTTGCTTTGAGCTTTGCCCTTTGTACTCCCTTCTAGAATTCTTCTTGCATCCTTGGTTTCTTCTAATCATCCTTTTTAGCTTTCTTGTGATGAATGCAAGATCTTCATCGTCACCTTCATCGTCGGACTCATCATCTTTTTTTGTTGAAGATTTGAAAGCGATATTTTTCTTTTTCTTGAAATCTTCTTCATTCTCCTTCAAGGTGATTTCATGAGTCATGAGAGAACCCATAAGTTATTCTAATGGTAGTTTGGTGAGGTCCTTTACTTCTTGAATTGCCGTCACCTTTGGCTCCCAAGATTTTGGTAGACACCTAAGAATCTTTCTCACCATTTCAACATTAGAATAAGATTTACCAAGAGATTTCAAAACTATTAATAATATCCGTAAATCTAGTAAACATTTCAGAAATTGATTCATCCGATTTCATCTTAAAAAGCTCATAACTATGAACTAGCATACTAATCTTGGATTCTTTAACTTGACTAGTTCTTTCATGAGTTACTTCAAGTGTGTGCCATATTTCTTGTGCCGTAGAACAAGTAGATATTCTATTAAACTCATTTCTATCTAGAGCACAATATAACACAATCATAGCTTTAGCATTCAAACTCAATTTCTTTTTATCATCTTCACTAAACTCTTTAGGTTCTTTAAGCATGCATTCCCCATTTTCAATTTTGGTAGGAACAAAAGGTCATTCCAAAACAATAGACCACAAATTATAATCAAAAGATTTCAAGAAAATACTCATTCTAGTTTTCCAATAAGAGTAATCACTTCCATTAAAAAATGGAGGTCTAGAGATAGAAAGTCTCTCAACATATGAAGTTAAATTAAAAGTTGCATAGCTCAAAAATCGATTAAGATTTAAAAAATTGAGCAACCTTGCTCTGATACCACTTGTTGACCCAGGTATGGCAACCCAAGAGGGGGGCTGAATTGGGTTTTTATTTACAAAACGGAGTTTAGAAAAAACTTTTCTTTGAAAGATCAAATTGTGTTCACTCTTCCTTTGAAATAAAGGGAGACGATGAAAATAGAATTTTATCACAAGATTGCAATCATAAAAGAAATAATAATGATGAACAATCAAGTGCAAGTAAATGTAAAGAGGAAAGGGATAGAGAGAGTGCAAACTCAATTTACGTGGTTCGGCAAACCTTGCCCTACGTCCACGGGCTCCTAGCTCCACGAGCTAAGCTTTCCACTAAGTTGTAGAATCTTTACAACTTGCTTGATGAAAAACCTCACCAAGACTTTTTCTTCCAACTCTTGATAACACCACACCAAGAGTTCTTCTTGATGAACAACCTCACCAAGGCAACTTCCTTCAACCATTGATAACACCACACCAAGAGTTCTTCTTGATGAACAACCTCACCAAGGCAACTTCCTTCAACCCTTGATAACACCACACCAAGAGTTCTTCTTGATGAACAACCTCACCAAGGCAACTCCCTTCAACTCTTGATAACACACAACAAGAGTTCTCTCAAGGATAACTATTATCCTTTACAATAATATCTCACTCTCACCACACTACAAGAACAAAGAGAATTTTTACAACAAAAGTATAACTCTCTTCAAAGAGTAGATAAATAATATAAAAGCTCTCTAGACTTGATATTTCTCTTGCTTTTTACTTGATAAAATGCTTCTCTTGCACTTATTGAATGCATGGGAGAATGGCTCCTTTTATAGGCAAATGAGATGAACTTAATCAAGTGAAGACACCATCTCCAAATTTTATGCCCACCATAAAAACCGTAATCTTGTCTGCCATTTTTGTCAATGTTCCGTTTGAAATTTGAAAATCTGTAAAACATAAAAGATCTGCACATTTGAATAAGATTTCCAACGCATCAAGAACAAAGTCATTTGGATATCTGTAGCTCAAGATATGGCCAAAACACCATTCGGTGCTCAAGTGACTTGATTTTTCTTCCATGTGTCTGTCCACTGACTTGAATGATAATTCTGTCAGCCTTCCATTTGAAATTTGAATTTCTTCAAAACATAAAAGATCTTCATATTTGAACAAGCTTTCCAAAACATTAAGAATCAAAGCAATTGGATATCTCTATCTTAAGATATGGCCAAAACACCATTCGGTGCTCTTGTGAGTTGATTTTTCTTCTTTGTGTCAGTCCACCGAATTGCATGTCAATTATGTCGGCCTTCTGTTTGAAATTTGAAGTTTTTCAAAACATATGAAATGTTCCTCGTTAAGTCATATTTCCAATGCCGCAAGAATCAAGTTATTTTGATTTTTCTAGCTTAAGATATGACCAAAGGAGTATTCAGTGCTCATGTCAGCTGTTTCCATTTGTCTTTCAACTTGCATGATGATTTGGACAACCTTGCACTTGAAATTTGAATTTCATTAAAACATATGAAATGTTATAAATTGAGTAAGCTTTCCAAAGCTCAAGAATCACGTCATTTGGATATTTGTAGAGATATATATGACCAATTGATTGAACATTGCTCATGTGTCACATTCCTTGAGTCAATCCTTGTTCTTAAACTTTGGTGCCTTTAACATGTAGTCTTCTTCTTAGCTTCAACACTTCATTTTAATAAGCCTCTTCTTGATTTTAAAATTATTTCAATGATCTTACTCTTGCACATAATAAACATGTTAGTAAATCTCAATTAATCAATGTGTATTGTTATCATCAAAATTATCATGTAGCCTTAGGGCTAACAACATGGGAGGGAATAAGTTCACTAAGCCCATCAACATAGAGAGGCTAAAAAAATACTATGTATAAAGAGAGAGAGAGAGAGAGAGAGAGGGAATGTGAGAGAAAAATAATTAATCAAAAAAACTAGAAATGATTGATTAATGGTAGGAGGTGTCTAATTGTATATATGTTGTTTGAAGAACGAAAGATTGCACTTTTAATTAATGAAATGAAATTGTTTGGGACTAAATATGCCTTCTAAACGGCTTATTATTTTGCATAATAACAAAAGGAAAACATCTAACATCTAAGCTGATAATAAAACTAACAATGTTGTCTCTGCCTCTTTGATGGACTACGAATAGGCTGACCATACCGCTCATGACACTGTCTAGCTAGAATAGTAGGATAAAAAATGGAAGCCTGAAGGGCACCCAATCCTTATACTGGTCGTCAGCTACAAAATCAGGATCATGGAATAGATTCCTCTCGATGGTGCGATATGTCCAAGATTCCTTCACACATTCTAGATAATGAGTAAACAATCTCCTAGGACCGAAAGCAGTTGATGAATCCATGATCCTGTGCTTAAATCCACATTGCCAACATAGTCTAATAGGATCATAACATGAACTATGGGTGAGACTCGCTCAGAGCACGCATGCGATATAGTTCTTGATTGTCACATGCTCCAATCTCCATCATGGACAATGCCAGCAAATTTGAGTGTTAGGAATGACTCGAAGCCAGTCGATCCAAGATGAACGTCTCTCAAGTTCCTCCTCATATGAAGTTGAGGGCTATAATGGGAAATATTCCCCTTAGGCGATGCTAGAATGGATAGCCTCTCTTGTAACCAAATCTGAAGAGAGAGAAACAAATGAAAAGAAAAATAAGAAAAGGCTTGCTAAGTTAAAAACCTCAAAAGGTGGCTTAGGCAAAAATTAAGGTAAGCTCACTAAGTTGAAAACTCGAAAGGGTAGCTTAGGCAAAAGTTAGGGTATGAAAGAAAAAAGAAAAAACCTACTGAGTTGAAAACCCAAAAAGGCCAGCTCTCATAAAAGCTAGGGCAAGCTCGCTAAGTCGAAAACCTTGAAAGGGCAACTTAGTTGAAAACCCGAAAAAGGTAGCTTTGGAAAAAATTAACAAAAAAAAATTGATGAACGAATGAACCCGCTAAGTCAAAAACCCGAAAGGGTGGCTTAGGCAAAATTTTAGATTAAAAGAAAAACTCAAAGAATCAGAAGACTGCCACTGAACCCCTGACTTGAATCAATCCTGACTCGATCTAGTCCGATCAATGTCTCATCTAGAATCAAGGGAACTGCTATGAAATTAGGTCTCATTTGAGACCCAATTATTCAATTAGGAATGAATGAGAGCAATCCGATCCCTCGCTTTAGGGCCTAAACTGTTAGCCCTAAGGCTATATGATAATTTTGATGATAACAATACATATTGATTCATTGAGATTTACTAATATATTTATTTATGTGCAAGAATAAGATTATTGAAATAATTATAAAATCAAGAAGGGGTTTATTAAAATGAAGTGAAGCTTTGGAGACACTAGCGTGTTGGACTTCATCACAGTTTAAGTTACAAGGTTTGATTCAAGAACTGTGATATATGAGCAATGTTCAATCAATTGGTCATATATATCTCTACAAATATCCAAATGACGTGATTCTTGAGCCTTTGGAAACTTACTCAATTTATAACATTTCATATGTTTTAATGAAATTCAAATTTCAAGTGCAAGGTTGTCCAAATCATCATGCAATTTGAAAGACAAATGGAAGCAGCTGACATGAGCACCGAATACTCCTTTGGACATATCTTGATCTAGAAAAATCAAAATGACTTGATTCTTATGGCATTAGAAAGATGACTTAATGGGGCACATTTCATATTTTTTGAAGAAATTCAAATTTCAAATGGAAGGCCGACATAATTGACATGCAATTCGGTGGACTGACACAGAGAAGAAAAATCAGTTCTTGAGCACCGAATGGTGTTTTGTCCATATCTTAGCTACAGCGATCTAAATGACTTGGTTCTTGATGCGTTTGAAGCTTATTAAATGTGCAGATCATTTTATGTTTTTAACAGATTTTCAATTTTTCAAACGTGAGCATTGACCAAAATAATTGGCAGACACCATTACGGGTTTTTGAGGTGTGGCAGGCTAATTTGGGATATGTTTTCCTTCCTTGATTAAGTCATCTCATGGTTGTCCTATAAGGATCGCCTTCCGCCATGCATTCAACAAGTGCAAGAGGAAGCATTTTATCAGAAAAAGCCAATAGAAAAATATCCCATTTTAGAGAGCTTTATATTCTTTATTACTCTTTGAAGAGCGTGTACTTTTATTGTAAAAACTTTTCTTGTTCTTATGATGGTGTGAGAGTTAGATCATTCTTGTAAAAGGATAAAAGATATTCCTGAGAGACTCGTCCTTTGGTGAGGTTGTTCATCAAGAAGAACTTTGGTGTGGTGTTATCAAGGGTTGAACGAAAAAGTCTTGGTGAGGTTGTTCATCACGACTGCAGTTGTAAGTATTCCTAACGCTTAGTTTAAGCCTAGCTTGTGAGAGTATCTAGGAGCCCGTGGACGTAGGCAAGGTTTGCCGAACCACGTAAATTGATTTTGCACTCTCTCAATCCCTATCCTCTTTATATTTACTTGCACTTGTGATTGTTCTTTATTGCTATTCTTTTGATTGCATCTTTGATAAATTCTAATTTCATCTTCTCCATCTTTATTCTCAAAGAAAGAGTGAAATAATTTTAATATTCAAAGAAAAGTTTTACAAATCCGTTTTGATAAATAAAAACCCATTCAACCCCGACCCTCTTGGGTTGTCATACCTAGGTCACAAGTGGTATCAGAGCAATATTTCGCCTTTTTTTTTAAATCTTAACCGATTTTGAGCTGTGGCACGCTTTTAATTCAACTTCATATGTTGATGGGCTTTCTATCTCTAGACCTCCATTTTTTAATGGAAGTGATTACTCTTATTGGAAAACTAGAATGAGTATTTTCTTGAAATCTTTGGATTATGATGTGTGGTCTATTGTTTTGGAAGGACCTTTTGTTCCTACCAAAATTGAAAATGGGGAATGCATGCTTAAAGAACCTAAAGAGTTTAGTGCAGATGATAAAAAGAAATTGATTTTGAATGCTAAAGCTATGAATGTGTTGTATTGTGCTCTAGATAGAAATGAGTTTAATAGAATATCTACTTGTTCTACGGCACAAGAAATATGGCACACACTTGAAGTAACCCATGAAGGAATTAGTCAAGTTAAAGAATCCAAAATTAGTATGCTAGTTCATAGTTATGAGCTTTTTAAGATAAATTCGGATTATAAATCATTCTGAACTGTTTGACTATGCTTTTAACGGATATATATAGTTTGAGAATCTCTTGGTAAAACTATTCTAATGTTTGAAATGTGAAAGATCTTAGGTGTCCTACCAAATCATGGAGAGCCAAAGTGCGGCAATTCAAGACAAAGGACCTCACCAGAACTACCATTAGAAGAACTTATGGGTTCCTCTCATGACTCATGAAATCACCTTGAAGGATACGGAGAAGATTTCATCCAAAACGAAGAAAAATCTCGCTTTCAATCTTCAACAAAAAAAGATGTGAGTCCACGATGAAGGAGATGATGAAGATCTTGCATTCATCACAAGAAAGCTAAAAAGGATGATTAGATGAAGCCAAGGATTCAAGAAGAATTTTAGAAGGGAATACAAAGGGCAAAGCTCAAAGCAAGATAAGGAAAAGGATCAAATCACTTGCTATGAGTGCAAGAAATTGGGACATGTAAAAATGGATTGTCCATACTTCAAGAATCAAGACAAGAATCCAAAGCAATGAAAGCCACAACTTGAGATGATAGTGAAGCTACTCCCCGAAAAGAAGATTGCGAGTGGCAAACATGTGCTTCATGGCTTTAAGTGAAGATGAGTAAGTATCTAAACTAATGATGCCTAACTTTCATATGAGAAATTACTTGAAAGCATTCAAAATTTCATGTGCAAATTGATAAGAAAAACTCAAAAATCAATGCTTTCAAAAAGAATTCAAAAATCATGTTATCTCAATCAGAAGAGTTGGTAGAAATAAATGAAGCTTTAGAAAATGAAAATGAAATTTTAAAGCAAAAAGATTTTGAAAGTTTGGAAAGTCAAATATATTTTTTAAAAACTGAAAATGAGATTTTAAAACAAAAGGAATTTGATAAATTAGAGAAAGAAAATGTTATTTTGAAAAAGGAAAATAATGACTTAAGAAATATTGTTGATAGTTTTACAAAAAGCATAAAAAATTTGAATTCTATGCTACAAAACCAAAGGTGTGTTTTTGATAAAAGATGGTTAGGATATAAAAGTCATAAAAATCAAAAGTATTTTAAAAATTATTTTGCTCATGACACAAAAACGCATTCTTTAGGAATAATCCTAATCATTCATGTACTATTGTGGAAGAAAAGGACACAATGTGCATTCTTGCTCCATTAAAAGAAATCCGAATTTGAAACAAATATGGGTTCCAAAAAGTATCATAACTAACCCCCAAGGACCCAAGAACTTTTGGGTACCAAAAAGTTACTCCTTGAATGTTGATTGTAGAGACAAAGGAGTGGCAAACACAAGTGGTATTTAGATAGTGGATGCTCAAGGCATATGACCGGAGATACCTCCAAATTTTCAAGATTAATCATGAAGAAAGGAGGATATGTGACCTTCGGTGATAATGCCAAAGGAAGGGTAATCGGACATGGTGATATTGGTAACCCTTCTTCACCTATTATTAAAGATGTTTTGCTTGTTCATGGTTTGAAACATGATTTGATTAGCATTAGTCAATTATGTGATAAGTGATATTTTGTTGCTTTTGAGCCTAATAGATGTGTGATTAAGGATGTTAGTAACAATAAGACATTATTTGTTGGTAATAGATGTGGTAATATTTATACAATTGATATTGATGTTAATGATCATGTAGAAAATTGTTTCAGTGTTAATGATGATGCTTGGTTATGGCATAGAAGGTTAGGTCATGCTAGCATGGACACAGTTTCAAAAATTTCTAAAAATGATTTAGTTGATGGTCTTCCAAAAATAAAATTTGAAAAGGATAAAATTTGTGATGCTTGTCAATTTGGAAAACAAGTGAGGACTTCTTTTAAACAAAAGAAATTTATTTCAACAAATAAACCTCTACAATTACTTCATTTGGATTTATTTGGACCATCAAGAACTCAAAGTCTTGGTGGAAAGTATTATGTTTTTGTTATTGTGGATGATTATTTAAGATTCACTTGGGTGTTATTCTTGAAACTAAAAATGAGGCCATACAAGCTTTTTCAAAATTTACAAAAAGAGTCCAAAATCAAAAAGGGCATTCTATTGTATCCATTAGAAGTGATCATGGTGGTGAAGTAGACAATGTCGCGTTTGAAAATCTTTGTGGTGAAAATGGTTTTGAACATAATTTTTCCGTACCTAGAACTCCACAACAAAATGGTGTTGTTGAGAGGAAAAATAGGACTATCCAAGAAATGGCTAGGACCATGTTGATTGAAAATAATTTGCCAAAATATTTTTGGGCCGAAGCCGTTAATACCGCATGCTTTATAATCAATAGAGTCCATGTTAGAGCTTTAATAAAGAAAACTCCTTATGAACTTTGGAAAGGAAGAAAACCCAACATTGGATTTTTTAAATTTTTTGGATGTAAATGATTTATTTTAAACACTAAGGATAACCTTGGAAAATTTGATGCAAAAGCCGATGTTGGAATTTTTGTGGGCTACTCCAACCATAGTAAAGCATATAGATTTTTTAATAAAAAGACTCTTACTATTGAAGAATCTATGCATGTTTAATTTGATGAAACTAATGTTATTTCTTCAAAGAATTTAGATGATGATATTGTTGAGGTAGAAAGGCAAATCAAGGAATCAGGGCTTGATGAAAAGAGCCAAGATGAATTACAACTTCACAAGAAAAGGTTGAGGAAGTAAATGATTCTTCCCAAGAATTACCAAAGGAATGGAGGTATGCAAAAGCTCACCCTAAAAATCTCATTATTGGTGAACCATCACAAGGTATGAAAACTAGATCTTCTTTTAAGAACTTTTGTAATCATTTTGCTTTTGTCTCTCAATTTGAACCAAAATCTTTTAAAGAAGCCGAAATTGACGAAAGTTGGATTTTTGCTATGCAAGAAGAATTGAATCAATTTGAGAGAAATCAAGTTTTGGAATTAGTCCCTAGACCTAAAAATCATTCTATTATAGGCACTAAATGGATTTTTAGAAATAAAGTAGATGAAAATGGCACCATTATTAGAAACAAAGCTAGACTTGTTGCTCAAGGATACAATCAAGAAGAAGGTATTGATTATGAGGAAACCTTTGCACCGGTTTCTAGATTAGAATCAATTAGAATGTTGTGTGCATTTGCATGTTATAAAAATTTTACATTATATCAAATGGATGTCAAAAGTGCTTTTTTAAATGGTTACATTATGGAGGAAGTATATGTAGAGCAACCTCTTGGTTTTCAATCATGATTTTTCCAAACCCATGTTTTCAAACTCAAAAAGGCACTTTATGGCTTGAAAAGCACACCAGAGGCATGGTATGATAGATTGAGCAAATTTCTCATTGATAATGGTTTCGAAATGAAAAAAGTTGATACTACTCTTTTTGTTAAAACAAAAAATGATGATTTATTAATTGTTCAAATCTATTTTGATGATATTATATTTGGTGCTACTAATATTTCTATGTGTGAAGAATTTTCCAAGTGTATGCAACAAGAATTTGAAATGAGCTTTATGGGAGAATTAAATTTCTTCCTTGGACTTCAAATCAAGCAATCAATGGATGGGATCTTCATAAATCACGCTAAATACACAAGAGATCTTCTCAAGAAGTTTGGCATGGATAATTCAAGGACATATAACACACCTATGGGTACATTAACCAAGCTTGACAAAGATGAGAAAGGAAAAGATGTTGAGGTAACAAAATATCGAGGTATGATTGTCTCTCTTTTGTATTTAACTGCTAGTAGACCTGATATTATGTTTAGTGTGTGTATGTGTGCTAGATTTCAATCTTTTCCAAAGGAATCTCACCTTAAGGCTGTAAGGAGGATATTTAGATATCTTCTTGGTACCATAAATCTAGGTCTTTGGTATCCTAAGTGTGATAATTTTGATCTAATTAGTTATTCCGATGCGGACTTTGCTGGAAGTCGTCTTGATAGAAAGAGCACTAGTGGCTCTTGCCATTTTCTAGGACATGCATTAGTATCATGGTTTAGTAGAAAACAAAATTCTGTTGCATTATCAACCGCGGAAGCCGAGTATATTGCAGTAGGAAGTTGTTGTGCACAAGCTCTTTGGATGAAACAAATTTTAAAAGATTATGGTGTGGTATTTGATCACATTCCCATCAAATGTGATAATACAAGTGCCATTAACATTTCAAAAAATCCCATACAACACTCTAGGACTAAGCATATAGAGATTAGACATCATTTTATTAGAGATCATGTGCAAAAAGGTAATATTTCTTTAGAATTTGTTCCCACCGAAAAACAATTAGCTGATATATTTGCTAAACCCCTTAGTCAAGATAGATTTTGCATAATTAGAAGAGAATTAGGCATGTTGGATATATCTTAAATTTTCTTTTATTTGATAATCTTTGAATGGTAACATATGTTAAGGGGGAGAATATATTTAGGGGGAGTAATTAATTTGATTACATCTTTTTGATGATAACAAAAGGGGGAGAAATGGTTGGATTGCTTGTATTTATAACAATTGCTCTCTTTTCGTTTATTCTTGATTTCATTTTCATTCTTGATTTTAGATATTATTTTAAAGCAATCAATGGTTTGTCATCATCAAAAAGGGGGAGATTGTTAGCCCTAAGGCTATATGATAATTTTTGATGATAACAATACACATTGATTCATTGAGTTTACTAACATGTTTATTTATGTGCAAGAGTAAGATCATTGAAATAATTGTAAAATCAAGAAGAGACTTATTAAAATGAAGTGTTGAAGCTTAGGAGAAGAACTAACTGTTAGCAAGGCATCAAAGTTTAGTACAGTTTTGACTCAAGGAATGTGACACATGAGCAATGTTCAATCAATTGGTCATATATATCTCTACAAATATCCAAATGACGTGATTCTTGAGCCTTTGGAAACTTACTCAATTTATAACATTTCATATGTTTTAATGAAATTCAAATTTCAAGTGCAAGGTTGTCCAAATCATCATGCAATTTGAAAGACAAATGGAAGCAGCTGGCATGAGCACCGAATACTCTTTTGGACATATCTTGAGCTATAAAAAATCAAAATGACTTGATTCTTGTGGCATTAGAAAGATGACTTAATGGGGAACATTTCATATGTTTTGAAGAAATTCAAATTCAAATGGAAGGCCGACATAATTGACATGCAATTCGGTGGACTGACACAGAGAAGAAAAATCAACTCACATGAGCACGGAATGGTGTTTTGGCCCTGTCTCTTGAGCTAGAAGAATATCTATGGCTTGGTTATTGATGCGTTTGGAAAGCTTATTCAAATGTGCAGGTCGTTTATGTTTTACAGATTTTCAAATTTCAAACGGAACATTGACAAAAATGGCAGACAAAATTACGGTTTTTCTGGTGGGCAGAAAATTTGGAGATGGTGTCTTCACTTGATTAAGTTCATCTCATTTGCCTATAAAAGGAGCCATTCTCCCATGCATTCAACAAGTGCAAGAGAAGCATTTTATCAAGCAAAAAAGCCAAGAGAAATATCAAGTTTATAGAGCTTTTATAGTCTTTATCTACTCTTTGAAGAGAGTTGTACTTTTGTTGTAAAAACTTTTCTTTGTTCTTATATTGTGTGAGAGTGAGATCTTCTTGTAAAGAATAAAAGATATCCTTGAGAGAACTCTTTCCTTGGTGAGGTTGTTCATCAAGAAGAACTCTTGGTGTGGTGTTATCAAGAGTTGAAGGAAAAAGTCTTGGTGAATTTGTTCATCAAGCATGTTGTAAAGTATTCTACAACTTAGTGAAAAGCCTAGCTTATGGAGGAGCTAGGAGCCCGTGGACGTAGGCAAGGTTTGCCGAACCACGTAAATTGAGTTTGCACTCTCTCTATGCCCTGTCTCTTATACA
>SNVD02001822.1:0-15369 GCA_013180625.2 Boswellia sacra | reverse complement strand
CAGACTCTTAAGGAGTTAGCAGCTCCAATTATTGATCAACAACCGCTATGCATAACAACCAATTTTGAGATAAATTTTGAACTTAAATCTGGACTGATTCATCTCTTGCCTACATTTCATGGTTTTGCAGGCGAGGATCCGAACAAACACCTCAAAGAATTTCATGTGGTATGCTCAAGTATGAAGCCCACCGGCGTTTCTGAAGAGCAAATTAAATTGAGAGCTTTCCCATTCTCATTAGCAGATTCGGCAAAAGATTGGTTATACTACCTACCACCAGGTACCATTACCAATTGGAATGAGATGGTAAACTCTTTTTAGAGAAATACTTTCCCACTTCGAAAGTTATAAACATTAAAAAAGATATTAGTGGCATTCGACACACAATGGAGAATCACTTCATGAATATTGGGAGAGATTTAGAAGGTTATGTGCTAGCTGTCCAAACCATCAAATTAGTGATGGACTCATAATTCAATATTTCTATGAGGGTCTACTACCAATGGAAAGGAGTATCATTGATGCTGCTAGTGGTGGAGCACTAGTTAATAAAACACCGAACGTTGCAAGACGTTTGATTAGTGACATGGCAGCGAACTCCAACAATTCAGCAGTCAATTTGAGCCACAACTACCAAAAAGAGTAAATGAGGTAAGTACTTCAAACATTGAACAACAACTTTGTGAACTTACCTCTCTTGTAAAAAAAATGGCTGTAGGACATATGCAGCAATCTTATGCATGTGGAGTATGTTCTGCCATGGACTATCCAACCGACATGTGTCCAACTTTGCAAGAGGGAGATACAGAACAAGCCAATGGCATGGGTGGATTTCCAGGACAACCAAGGCAAAGGTATGACCCTTTCTCTAATACTTACAATGCTGGATGGAGAGATCACCCTAATTTAAGATATGGGAATCATCAACCAATTGCCCAAAATGCCATATCAAATCGACCACCAGGTTTCAATCAACCAAGGGTGCAGCAACCATTTCAAGCACAACCACAACCAGCACCACAACCAGCTCCACAAAATTCAGGTATGTCTCTCTAGGATATTGTTAAAGCACTTGCCACTAACACAATGCAATTTCAGCAAGAAACTAGGGCAAGTATCCAAAACCTGGAAAATCAAATGGGACAATTGGCCACTAACATGAGCAAATTTGAGCGTCAAAGCTCAGGAAAATTACCTTCTCAGCCGGTGATCAATCCAAGAGAGAATGCTAGTGCTGTAACTTTGAGAAGTGGGAAGCAATTAGAGATTCCACCAAAGAAATCACAAACTGATGAAGGGGATGACACCACTCACACCATGGATAAAACATCATCTTCTAAGGTAAATCCTAAAACCCACATTCCTTCATATGTTACTCCTCCACCTTTTCCTAGCAGATTTGGAAAATCAAAGAAGGAGGAACAAGAGCAGGAAATCCTGGAAACTTTTCGCAAGATCGAGGTAAACATACCACTTCTGGATGCTATCAAGCAAGTGCCTCGGTATGCAAAATTTCTCAAAGAGTTATGCACCAACAAGAGGAAGTTGAAAGGAAATGAGAAGGTAAGTGTGGGGGAAAATGTTTCAGCTGTATTGCAAAGAAAAATTCCTCCGAAATGCAAAGATCCAGGCACGTTCACCATTCCATGCACCATTGGTAATACCAAGTTTGAAAGAGCTATGTTAGATTTAGGAGCATCTATTAATGTCATGCCATATTCTATTTATGCTTCCTTGAATCTGTCTCTTATACACATCTAGATGTGTATAAGAGACAGGATCATTTTAATGCATATCGCAAAAGAGTTGTGGAAGATGTGCTTGTGCAGGTGAATCAATTAGTTTTTCCAGCAGACTTTTATGTTCTGGAAATGGAGGATGAACGTCTCCCAATCCAACACCAATTCTTTTAGGGATGCCATTCTTGAAAACTGCCCGAACCAAGATTGATGTTTCAGATGGCACTCCCCACCATGATGTGATGGCGAGGTGAATTCGCTCAATATTTTTGAGGCAATGAAGATACCCCACTGGACTTGCATTCTGTTTTTGCAGTTGATGTCATTATTCTTTGAGCACAAACAATTTCTTGAATTAACTCGCAAAGATGAATTTGGAAGTAGCCATTAGTGAACACATAAGGGACAGAAAGTTTCAAAGAACAGCGAAAGTTGATACTTGTGTCTAAGAAGTGGAGGAAGCTGTGGCAAGCTTGGATGAGACTATAGCTATCACCACAAACAGGTATGATGTTTCGTACATTGAATTGCCTTTATCTAATGAGGAACTTCTACCTTTCGTGATGAAAGCACCTGCCTTGGAGCTTAAGCCTCTTCCAGATCATTTGAAGCATGTATTCCTGGGTGAGAAAGACACTTTACCAGTCATAATAGCAAGGGCCTTGCACCATTACAAGAAGAGAAACTCATCCGAGTGCTTCGAGATCACAAAACAGCCATTGGGTGGACAATCGCTGACATCAAAGGGATTAGCCCAGCCATATGCATGCACCGTATCTTATTAGAAGAAGGATCCAAGCCCACTCGAGAAGCACAGCGGAGGTTGAATCCTCCAATGATGGAAGTTGTCAAGAAAGAAATCCTGAAATTGTTAGATGTGGGTGTGATGTTATCCAAATGCGGATAAGCAAGTGGGCTAAGTCCAGTCCAAGTTGTTCCGAAGAAATCTGGTGTTACGGTGGTTAAAAATGACAACAACGAGCTAGTTCCCACTCGTATCCAAACCGGGTGGCGAGTTGTATTGATTATCGAAAGCTCAATTCTGCAACTCGCAAGGATCACTTTCCTTTGCCATTCATTGATCAAATGCTGGAGAGATTAGCAGGTCATTCTCATTATTGGTTTCTTGATGGCTATTCAGGATATAATCAGATTGTCATTGCCCCTGAGGATCAAGAGAAAACTACATTCACATGCCAATTCGGTACATTCTGCTATCGACGCATGACGTTCGGTCTTTGCAATGCCCCTGCACTTTCCAAAGGTGTATGGTAAGTAATTTTATCTGATTCTGTTGAGAAACATCATTGAGGTATTTAGGATGATTTTAGTGGTTTTGGTATTCTTTTGATAAATGCCTTGACAACCTTACCCTTATACTTCAAAGATGTATAGAAACTAACCTTGTTCTGAATTGGGAGAAATGTCATTTTAGGTAGATCAGGGTATAGTTTTGGGACATGTTATTTCTGCTAAGGGTATAGAGGTTGATAAATCCAAGATAGATCTTATATGTTCCTTACAACCTCCCACAAGTGTGCGGGATATTCGTTCGTTTCTTGGTCATGCAGGTTTTTATCGTAGATTCATCAAGATTTCTCGAAGATAGCATTGCCCCTATGCAGATTATTACAGAATGACGTGGCCTTTGAATTTGATGAGAAATGCAAAGAGGCATTTGAGAAACTGAAGGAACTCTTTACTTCGGCTCCAATAATCCAATCTCCAAACTGGAATCACATTCCGAGATCATGTGTGATGCGAGTGATTATGCTGTGGGTGCCGTTTTGGTCAAAGAATTGGCAGAGTTCCACATGCCATTTATACGCATCTCGGCCTTTAAATGATGCTCAACTTAATTATTCTACCACTGAGAAAGAGCTGCTAGCGGTTATTTTTGCTTTAGAAAAGTTTCGATCTTATTTGATTGGTACTAACGTAACCGTTTATTCTGATCATGCAGCTTTGAGGTACTTGCTCACAAAGAAAGATGCAAAACCAAGGCTTATCAGGTGGATACTCCTTTTACAGGAATTTGACTTGGAGATCAAAGATAAGAAGGGAAGTGAAAACTTAGTTGCAGACCATCTTAGTCCTGTCTCTTATACACATCTAGATGTGTATAAGAGACAGGATGTACTGCCATTACAAGAAAGTTTCCGGATGAACAATTGCTGTCTCTACATGTAGCAGCCCCTTGGTATGCAGATATTGTTAATTACTTAGTTACCTTGAAGCTACCACATGACTTGACTCGAGCTCAAAGAGACAAGGATTAAAAAACATTGCCAAATATTACATTATGTGATGATCCATACTATGGAAGGGCATTGTACTGATAAGTGATAAGAAGGTGTGTTTCTGAATCTGAATTTAATTCAATTTTGACCTTCTGTCATTCTTATGCATGTGGCGGTCACTTTGGACCAAAAAGAACAGCCCTGAAAGTTCTTGATTGTGGATTCTACTGGCCATCATTGTTCAAAGATGCATATCTATTTTGCATAGCTTGTGATCGTTGTCAAAGGACAGGTAATTTAAGTGCCAAAAATCAAATGCCACAAACCCCTATACTTGTTGTTGAGATTTTTGATGTGTGGGGTATTGATTTAATGGGTCCTTTTCCTTCATCTTTTGGTAATATTTACATTATACTTGCTGTGGATTATGTTTCTAAATGGGTGGAAGCAAGAGCTACGCGAACTAATGATTCTAAAGTTGTTGTAGATTTTGTGAAATCTAACATTTTTGCGAGATTTGGAACACCACGAGCCATAATAAGCGATAGAGGGACACACTTCTGCAACAGATCATTTGAAGCCTTGCTCAAAAAATACAACATCACTCACAAGGTGTCTACTGCCTATCATCCACACACAAGTGGTCAAGTTGAAGTTTCAAATCGAGAAGTCAAGTCCATTCTCGAGAAGACAGTGAATCCGAACCGAAAAGATTGGAGCCTACGATTGAATGATGCACTTTGGGCATACCGAACTGCTTACAAGACACCTTTGGTATGTCTCCATATAGGTTAGTCTATGGTAAGCCATGTCACCTTCCAGTAGAGCTCAAACACAAAGCATGGTGGGCAGTAAAGCTTTGTAACATGGAGATGGATGCTGCTGAAGAACAAAGGAAGCCTCAACTGCAAGAATTGGAAGAACTTAGAAATGATGCCTATGAGAATTCCAGAATTTACAAGGAGAAAACTAAGGCATTTCATGATAAAATGATCTCCAGGAAGAATTTTGAAGTGGGACAGAAAGTTCTTTTATTTCATTCTCGCCTCAAGTTATTTCCAGGTAAGTTACGATCTCGATGGGTTGGACCTTTTGTTATTAATAATGTTTTTCCTCATGGTGCAGTGGAAATCAAGAGCTTAAAAACGGACAAAGTGTTCAAGGTGAATGGGCACAGGTTGAAGCCTTACTATGAGAATTCAGTGATGCAGGACATCAAGGAGGTACCTCTCTATGAGCCAGCTTATCTTGATGGGTGATGGCAAGTAACGTCAGGCTGAGGACGTTAAACCAAGCGCTTATTGGGAGGCAACCCAATGTTTTTGAAACATAAATAAAAAAGGACAAAGAAAAGAAGGTAGTAACAATCAATTTTTTGTGTTTCGAGGAGATTCCTCTCATGGGCTATTATAATTGATCAGGTTTTATCTCTCTTTGCCATTTGTCTTATTTGCTTTGTTGTTTGTTTTTGACTTTCATTTGCTCTTGTGTTTATTTCTTTTATGTGTCTCTATTTTCTTTTCTTTTCTTTTCTTTTCTTGTGTTTAATTTGATTATTCCGTGCTTCGAGTTCAGTTTTGCAACAGCTTGAGGAAACATTCAAACGGGAGTTGAAGCCATTGTTCGAAGGTTTGAAACGTGCATATCTGGGAGAAGAACAAACTCAATCGAATTATCGGTAATATCTCTCCTTTTCTTCTCTTCAATGGATGCTGATATCTTTCTATCGAACCTTCGTAAATATTTACCTTCACTTCCTCAAAATGCTGTGTTTAAAATTTATAAAGTACGGATGACTAGACTTTGGGCATTGATGCTCCTAAATGTGCCTGCTGATATCCGATGGCTTATCGAAGCCAAGGTGAGATTGTCCGTTGAGCCGGACATTAATCTCGCAAAATACATGCCTGGTCTAGGAACTGTCTCTTATACACATCTAGATGTGTATAAGAGACAGGCAAAGAGGTTACAAGTGTGTTATAAATGTGCTAGATGGAATTGTAACCTGATTTGTCGTTCATTAGGTTTTGTGTCCAGAAATAGAGAAGATAAACTATCATTTATTAAGAATGGTCTGTGTAATAAGTCGCTGGATAATGATTTATTAACTCTTGAGTCACATTCTTGAGGACTTGTTCAGCGTAAATTGCTTAATCTATGGACATAATTTCGTGATGAATTGCAGTGTTATAGTCTAGGAATCTGACTAAAAACGACCTTGTTTGCCAGTTTATAAGAAAACTGGATGGGAAGCAAATCCCCGACTCATAGAAGGCGTTTCAGCCGTTACTGGACGTAAAACCAGAGGAAGATGTGAGCCACAATCACAACTACTTGTATATTTGAATGTGTGTTGGTGTTGTCGAATTTTATTTCTTTCTTGTTTCGTTTGATCTGATTATCAATGTTGTTTTTGTGTTGTTGTTGTTGTTGATTTTGTTTGTTTTAATTTCAAGTTTTCTTTTTGACAAACCATATGACTACCCTATGGCATAAGTACACATGGGAGACAAGTGTGGAGGGTTTGTCAACCCCCGCCGAAAGTGTATCTCCATTTTCCATGCTTCACGTGGGAGACAGCGTGGCGTTTGTCAAACCCCACGCCGAAAGTATATCTTTACTTTTCATGCTTCACGTGGGAGACAAGTGTGGCGGTTTTTTTCAAACTCCACCGAAAGTTTATCTCCATTTTTCATGCACACGTGGGCGACAAGTGTGGAGGTTTTGTCAAACCCCACCGAAAGCATATCTATTTTTTCAAATCTTGGGGTGATAAATCTGCATCGAGCAACCCCCACCGAAATTATGTCCCCATGTGTCAAATTTGAGAGTTTTACGTGTGTATATATCCATGCTGCATATTTTGAAATGTCATTTTATAACCTGTCTTGCACTTTAATTGCATAATACCTAACCTGCATCATTGTCTTACATAAGTTTAGAGCACTTTTAGAAATGGAGAAAGCACCAATTCGACGATTCAAAAATATATGTGTATTTTGTGGATCGCAATTTGGTAAAGATGGAGAGTTTACAACAGCAGCTCTTGATCTTGTTAGGACAATAGCTGCGAGGGGTATTCATTTGATTTATGGAGGGGGTAGTCTTGGGTTAATGGGGTGTGTGTCGACAGCTGCATCCTGGGGAGGAAGTAAAGTTCTCGGCATTATCCCTAAACCATTAGCTGTGCGAGATATCGTAGGCAACACCAGGGGGGAAGAGTTACAGGTTTCTAGTATGCATGAGCGTATTGCACATATGGTCATTAAATCTGATGCATTTATAGCTTTGCCCGGTTGTTATGTTACATTAGAGGAGATATTTCAAATCACCTCTTGGGCACAGCTAAACATCCATCGGAATCCCTTTGGTTTGTTAAATGTCAATAATTTTTTTGATGGTTTGTTGTCTTTTCTTGATCAAGCAGTAGAAAAAAACTTCATCTCACGGTCGGCGAGGCAAATCCTGGTTACAGCTTCAACTGCAGGGGAGTTAATTGACAAATTACAAGCATTCGTCTATTCGCCTGATCCAACAATAGCTCGGATAGATTGTTTGGAGAAGGCAATAAGAGGCGTAAACTGGATTTAACGCTCCATCTGTAATCTCTATCTGCTGGTTTGCTTCATTTTCGTTTGCTTTATTTTATTGTGTTATTGAGTTGAGTTTTTTTTTCAGGTTGTTCTCTCACCCAGGTATATTTTCTAATCTTGGCTTTTAGGAGTGGTTGAGGCGTTCGAAACTAGCACGTATCTAGTCGCACAAGTAATAAAGTGATAGTAAGATATCGTCCACGAGGTTGCATTCTAATGAATTTGTTATTCGAAAGCAAAAACATAAATAAATGGGGGGTTTTGTTGATTGATAACCTAAGTGAAATAATAAAATGCAAACAACGAATAACAAAACATAAATTAATTTGAATAAAAGATCAATGAGGGAAATCTGGTTAAGGGATCCTCTCTACCAAAAGTATGGATTTGCGAATTAATCATAGAATTGTCATCCAATTACAGTATGAAAATTATCAAACCCGTAAGATAACCACACTAAGCTCTGTTATCCCAATCTTTCCTTACTTTGTGTTAAATAAAACAAGCTCTTTATTTAATCTCTATCCATTAAACAACCTAGAACAAGCTCTCTAAATTTAATTCAATAGATGCATTACGATAAGAAAGATAGGTTGATCTAAGCAATAAACACACAAGCTCGGATATTTAACTTAGGTTGTATTCTCCAATTGCAATCTCCGATCACAATTTTGCTACTAAGGATTAGAAATTCAAGACAATTACGGATCAAGATTTCTACTCTAGCAATAGACAACAACCAGATTATATTCAGTTGGCCATTCCAAAAACAATCAGCAAGCAATCATAAGCATTAGATATAGGAAAATACAAGCAACTTCAATTAGAGAATTGGATAACAACTTCTTGCACAATCAACTCACAAAAACCATATCAAGGGCCTTGAAATCACCCTCAACCAATTCAGATTCAGTTACACATGTTTAAGAACGTGGTACATACAATACAACATGGAGACATTCCAGAAAATGAAAGGGAAGGGAAAAACTTAGCAAATTCGATGTAATTCTCTTTGGATTGTAGTTCTTCCTCTTTCCAAGCTTCCTTTCTCCTTCAAGAACTACAAGAGATGTAAGAATTCCAGAGCTGCAGCCTCCACCACGTTCTCCCCTCTTCAAGTTATAAAATAAAACCCTAAAAATGTGTTTAAATACTCTGCTACAGTAACGTGCTACAGTGTCCCGTATTATACATGCTACAGTGATGTGTGGAATTACATTTCTACACTTCTTACACTGTTTTGATTACAAATTTCGGTACACTGAATGGATTCATAAACCGTAAATTTCTCCAAAAAGTAGACTTCGAGAGCTTTTCAACGGTATATGAAATGTCATCGGGTTCATAGTATATCAATACAATTAAATCCGAGAAGATGGTTGACTAGCAGAGGTGAAAATGAAGGGTTTTACTCCATTTTTGTGCAAGTTGCTCCAAAACTCCTACAAAACATCAAAACCACACAAAAACATAAAAATACCAAGGAATATAGCAAAGAAACATGGACGAATTGATATAAAAGTAATACATAAATAGAAACTTATCAAATTCCCCCACACTTAGACTTTGCTAGTCCTCGAGCAACTACGACAATATGAAATAAAACTAAACCGAAACAGAATTAACAAAAAATTAAAACACACAAATGCTTCATCTTGCAAATAGGCCTCAAAGATTGTACTTAATTATAACCCAAGGAAAACTTCAAAATAATGCACTTGATCAAGAATTTTAACTTAAAGATTAGTTTCGCTTCATTTCAATTCCTCAAGTGTGTGTGTGTAGAGCCATTCTCACCTAATCACTTGTAACCCGGATGAGTTTATGCATAAAAATGAATCATATGTAATATTGAAGATGTGTGTATAAATGAACTCCATAGGCCTGCTTTTCAAGTCACTCTCCACTAATGTAGACATGCACAACACCAAGGATCAAGTAGGACTTATTAAGCTTGTAACGTTTGGCTTGGGTGAAGGTATGATAAAGGATAATAATTTGGCTCAAATCACCCACAAACACATAAATCATTCAAGACTATGTAGAGCTCAACCCTATAACACAACTTCATTTCAATTCACCATGTTACTCCCCCAAACTTATTTAGAACATCAATCTTTTTTTTTTTTTTTTACAGAAAACAAAAGAAAACTACACCCCCACACTTTGTTGTTTCATTCTTTTTTAGAACATTAAGGGTATAGATCTCTTATTCTTCTTCTTTTGTTATTTTTTTTCTTCTTTTTTTCTTTTTTTTTCTTTTTTTTATTACACTTCCCCTCCCCCACACTTAAACAACACATTGTCCTCAATGTGTAAGTACGTGGAGGATAAGTACAGATTGCCTTTTTTTTTCTTTTTTTTTTCAAACACAATAAAACTCACTTGCATTGCTCATGACACATCCCAATCTCCTCTAACTTCCCAAAACCAGAACATAGCTCAAAATTTAATTCTGAATGATCTACATGCTCATAAGTAAGGGATAAACTGTTTGGAACAAATTCATTTGAGGTTAGGAAATCTTTTAGTGAGTTAACAAAGAAAAAGGCTTACAAAGGCTCAAAGGGGTAACTAGGGATCAATTTCAATTAAGGTTGGATATTAAGGCTCAAACGGTCCAAAGATGGCCTAAATCATTTCCCTAATGTTGCACAGCCTAGGATTTCGCCTCGAGTGACCATCAAACAAGTTCTAGAATTCATTGAAATCTGAAGAAACATTTAAATTGCATAAACTTTCTCAAAGTGAACAAATAACTCAGTGATAATAGCTCAGTGCTCAATGTTGCGCAAGGAATCAAAAGCAAAGCGAAAACCAATAAAATTTCAAGCACACAGATCCATGCATCATTTATCATTTTCCAAGAGTTATTCTTAATTCAATCATTATCTTATCATCGACCCACAAAATGCAAGAAAAGAGGTACGTGGCGTTGTTACACCTGAGTCAAGATTGTATATTTCAAAAATCCTTAGGACCAGTAGCCCGCAGACTTAAGGTTTCCAGCCTATATACCTTTATTATGAAAGAACAAAACAAGATACAAGACACTTCAAACAACATGAAATAAACAAACTACATATTTATGTCGAGAGAATGCGTTTCAAGGGTTAAAGAAAACCCCATGTTCTGCCATTCTCAACTTTTTTCCACAATTTTTTTTTAATCGAAACTGATAAAGACAAAAAAACACATAACAACGTCTAAATTACATAAAACTAAACTTACTCATAAAATAACAAAGTCCAACAAGCCAGCAAACAAAAACAAGTTAGTTAGAATGGGTCTAAAAAGTTTAGAAGTTAGCCTCCTTATTCAGCCATTATAGATTAAAGAGATCCATAATGCGTTTCAAAAGGACTTAAACTTTTTAAGCCACTACTCTAAAACCAAGATTAGAAAATATTACCTGGGACGAAAGAAATAACCTGAAAAAGCTCAAAAGAAACGACATGAAAAATCTCAAATAAACACACTAAAAAGAAAGCAAACAAAAAACGAAGCAAACCAGCAAATAGAGATTACAGATGGAGTGTTAAATCCAGTTTACGCCTCTTATTGCCTTCTCCAAACCAATCAATCCGAGCTGTTGTTGGATCAGGCGAATAGACGAATTCTTGTAGTTTGTCAATTAACTCCCCTGCCGTTGAAGCTGTAATAAGGATTTGCCTCGCTGATGGGTGAGATAAAATTTTTTTCTACAGCTTGATCAAGAAAAGACAACAAACCATCAAAAAAGTTATTGACATTTAACAAACCAAGGGGTATTTTATGGATGTTTAGCTGTGCCCAAGAGGTGATTTGAAATATCTCCTCTAATGTGCCATAACCACCGGGTAAAGCTATAAATGCATCGGACTTAACAATCATATGTGCAATACGCTCATGCATGCTAGAGACTTGTAACTCTTCCACGATTGTGTTGCCTACGATATCTCGCACAGCTAATGGTTTAGGGATAATGCCGAGAACTTTACTTCCTCCCAAGGATGCAGCTGTCGACACACACCCATTAACCCAAGACTACCCCCTCCATAAATCAAATGAATACCCCTCGCAGCTAATGTCCTACCAAGATCAAGAGCTGCTGTGGTAAACTCTCCATCTTTACCAAATTGCGATCCGCAAAATACGAATATATTGCGGAATCGCCGAGTTGGTGTTTTCTCCATTTCTACAAGTGCTCTAATCTTGTGTAAGACACGTTAGATATTATGATTTTTAATTGCAAGACAGGTTATGGAATGACATATGAAAATATGCAGAATGTATATATACACCCATAAAACTCTCAATTTTGACACATGGGGACATACTTTCGGTGGGGGTTGCTCGATGCAGATTTATCGCCCCAAGATTTGAAAAAATGAGATATGCTTTCGGCGAGGTTTGACAAAACCTACACACTTGTCTCCCACGTGAAGCATGAAAAATGGAAATACAATTTCGGTGGGGTTTTACAAAACCGTCACACTTATCTTCCACGTGAAGCATGAAAAGTAGAGATATACTTTCGGCGAAGGTTGATAAAACCTCCACACTCGTCTCCACGTGTGTGTATGACATGGGGTAGTCATATGGTTTGTCAAAAAGAAAACTTGAAATTAAAACAAACAAAATCAACAAACAACAACAACACAAAAACAACATTGATAAACAGATCAAACGAAACAAGAAAGAAATAAAATTCGACAACAACAACACACATTCAAATATACAAGTAGTTGTGATTGTGGCTCACATCTTCCTCTGGTTTTACGTCCAGTAACGGCTGAAACGACTTCTATGAGTCGGGGATTTGCTTCCCATCCAGTTTTCTTATAAAATGGCAAACAGGGTCGTTTTTAGTCAGATTCCCTAGACTATAACACTGCAATTCATCACGAAATTGTGTCCATAGATTAAGCAATTCACGCTGAACAAGTCCACAAGAATGTGACTCGAGAGTTAATAAAACATTATCTAGCGACTCATTACTCAGACCATTCTTAATAAATGACAGTTTATCTTCTCAATTTCTGGACACAAAACCTAATGAACGACAAGTCTGGTTACAATTCCATCTAGCACATTTATAACATACTTGTAACCTTTTCGCTATTCGCCTCTTGGAGTAGTAGCTCTTTCCTAGACCAGGCATGTATTTTGCGAGATTAATGTCCGGCTCACCGAACAATCTCACCTTGGCTTCGATAAGCCATCGGATATCAGCAGGCACATTTAGGAGCATCAATGCCCAAAGTCTAGTCATCCGTACTTTATAAATTTTAAACACAGCATTTTGAGGAAGTGAAGGGAAATATTTACGAAGGTTCGGTAGAAAGATATCAGCATCCATTGAAGAGAAGAAAAGGAGAGATATTACCGATAATGCGATTGAGTTTGTTCTTCTCCCAGATATGCACGTTTCAAACCTTCGAACAATGGCTTCAACTCCCGTTTGAATGTTTCCACAAGCTGCTGCACAAATGAGATCAAAGCACAGAGTAATCAAATTGAACAAAAGAAAGGAAAAGAAAAGAGCAGAAACGAAACTAAAGACACATAAAAGAGATAACAACACAATAACAAACAAAAGTCAAAAACAAGTAAAAAAATATAAAAACAAATGAGACAGATGGCAAGGAGAGATAAAACCTGATCAATTTGATGGCCTATGAAGGAATCTCCTCGAGACACAAAAATCGATCATTATTACCTCATTTTATTTTTCTTTCTTCTTTTTTTTTATTTTTCAAAAACATTGGGTTGCCTCCCAATAAGCGCTTGGTTTAACGTCCTCAGCCCGACGTTGGTTCCATCCTGGGAGGATCCAATTTTCGTTGTGCTTCTCTAGTGGGCTGGGATCCTTTTTCCAACAACATACGGTCCATGCATATGGCTGGGCCTTGGATGTCAACAATCGTCCACCCAATAGCTATTTTGTGATCTATAAGTATTTGGACGAGTTTCTCTTCTTGTATTCGTGCAAGGCCCATTTCCATTGTAATTGGCAAAGTATCACTCTCACCCAAGAATCCATGATTCAAATGATCTGGCAGTGACTTAAGCTCCAAGGTATTGGCTTTCGTCACAGAAGGAAGAAGTTTCTCATTAGATAAAGTAAATTGAATGTACGAAACATCATACCTATTTTTGGTTATTGCTATGGTCTCATCTAAGCTTGCCACAGCTTCCTCCATTTCTTTGGACACTTGTATCAAAATTCCTGACTCATTGGAATTTTCTGTCCCTATATGCTCACTAATAGCTACATGCAATCCATTCTTGCGAGTTAACTCAAAATATTGTTGTGGCAAAGAATCAACAACGTCAACTGCAAAAACAGAATGTAAGTCACTAGAGTACCTCATTGCCTCAAAAATATTGAAACATATCACTTTGCCATCAAACTCTATGATGAGAGTGCCATCATGAACATCAATCTTGGTTCTAACAGTTTTCGAGAATGGTCTCCCTAAAAGAATCGGAGTTGGATTAGGAGAGGTCTCATCCTCAATTTCAAGGACATAGAAGTTTGCTGGGAAAACCAATTGATTCACCTGCACAAGCACATCTTCCACAACTCTTTTGGGATATGCATTAAAATGATTAGCAAGTTGAATGGTAATACCAGTTTTCGCAAAAGGTCCAAGATTTAAAGAAGCATAAATAGAATATGGCATGACATTAATAGATGCTCCTAAAGCTAATATAGCTCTTTCAAACTTGGTATTACCAATGGTGCATGGAATGATGAACGTACCTGGATCTTTGCATTTTGGAGGAATTTTTCTTTGCAATACAGCTGAAACATTTTCCCCACACTTACTTTCTCATTTCCCTTCAACTTTCTCTTGTTGGTGCATAACTCCTTGAGAAATTTTAGTACAATGACCGTACTTAGTAATAGCATCAAGGAAGCAGTATATACCTCGATTTCAGGTGAGAAGTTTCCAGGATTCTTTGTTCTGTTTCTCCTTCGATTGTGCCAAAAATCTAAACTAGGAAAAAAGGGTGAGAGAGACAGATATGAAGGAATGGGAGTCATAGGATTTACCTGAGAAGTCAGTGTTTTGTTCATGGTGGAAGTGGTGTCATCTCCTTCATCAGTTTGTGATTTCTTGGCAGGACATCTAATTGCTCTTCATTTTGCAAAGTTATCGCACAAGAATTCTCTTTTGGATTGATCACCGTTTGACAAGATAATTTTTCTGAGCATTGGCCCTCGAATTTGCTCATGCTAGTAGCCAATTGTCCCATTTGATTTGCCAGGTTTGGGATACTTGCCCCAGTTTCCTGCTGGAATTGCATTGTGTTAGTGGCAAGTGCATTAACAATATCTTCGAGAGACATACCTGAGTTTTGCGAAGCTGGTTGCGGTGATGGATGTGGCATTGGTGGTGGTTGCATTTGAAAAGGTTGCTGCACTCTAGGTTGATTGAAACCTTGTGGCCGATTTGGTATCACATTTGGAGTGATTGGTTGATGATTCCAGTAACTAAAATTATGGTGATCTTTCCATCCAGCATTGTAATTGTTAGAGAAAGGATCATACCATTGCCTCGTTTGTCCTGGAAATCCACCCATGGCATTGGCTTGTTCCATATATTCTTCTTGTAAAGTTGGATACATGTCGATTGGATGCTCCATCGTAGAATATATCCCACATTCATAAGATTTTTGCATATCTCCTACAGCCAGGTTTTCCACAAGAGAGGTTAGCTCAGAAAGTTGTTGTTCAATGTTCGGAGTGCTTACCTCATTTACTCTCCATGGTACTTGTGGCTCAAATCCGCTACTGAATTGATAGAA